>APFE031758749.1:0-56306 GCA_000404065.3 Pinus taeda | reverse complement strand
ATATGAAAATAAATAATCTCAGCTAGGCATCATACAATAGTGTAATTAATGCTTAACAAAAAAAAACATATCACATATAAAATTCACGAAAATAAAGTGTTGTCACTAATTAAATAGAAACAGGGCTAATCATATAAGATAGAAGTACCATATATGTGAAGTTATGCTCATTTGACTAATGACATAGATCAACTCCTTTCTTTAGATCAAATTATCTTCCAAGTATACAAAAGTGCATCAACAAAGGAAAGTAGTCTGATATTTAAAAGAAATGATCATGTTACATAATTTCACCAAAGAATTCACAAACTTACAATAGTGCATTCTTTGCAAATGTTTTTGATAAAATTCTGGACCCTTCTCTAAATGCATGAGAAGGGTATAAATATTATTCTAGCTAATGTTCAAAAATAGATTATAAAAAAAATTGAGTTTTCAAACAACCTTCCTCCTAACTAGTTAACTAACTCTAAAAATAGAAAATGACTTGATGAGAAGAGGTTATGATGATGATTTTTTGTCCGCCAGCTAGTCCTTCAAATCACATATATCAGCCATTGGTTTGACTTGAGGGGGTACCCCAAATTGTGTTTCGACCTGTCCTGCGAAAATTGCATCTGTGAGAGGTGGAATCATTCGTTAAGTTGAATGGATTGAGCAGTTAAGGGTCATGATTTGACTGTGTGGATTAACGAGGCATTGCCAATACACTCCCAATCAGTCTTTATTAATTTTGCGATTACTTCCCTTTGAGCTTCTGCTCTTTCCTTCCATCTGTTATGCAAGTCATTTAAATCGAGTAGTTCTTTTGGGTTGCCTTCTTTCACCAATTTGGTGGCAAACAAAGGATGGTTTACTGCCTTTACTATGTTCTTTGACACCCTGGCCACTCTTGCCACTGCTAGTTCAGCTTGTTTGATCCTTGCATCCCAATCTATGAAAATAATGTCCTTATGTGTCTCCTCGATCTCAAGCAGATTAGATTTCCTCCCCTCTTCTATTTATTTCCATTCAATGAACTCTAAGATTCTTGTGTTTAGATCAGTAAAATCAATTCTCTAGTCAATCGCTTTATCCATTAGTTGGTCACTAGTGATTAGATAAGGAGCGATATGTGGCATCTTTTGGTAAAATTGTTCTTACTATTTTAATAAGAGATAATTAAGCTCTAGCACCTCTTTGATGAATTCCTCTATAATAGGAACATCCTAATATCTTTCCATGGCTTGCTGCAAGTCTTGGAGTTGCATGTTTTTTGCTGATATATCTGCTTTGTGGCTTATCGTTAGTGCCTCCATGTTCTGTTGCAATTGGGCCAGCTGCTCAGCGGCCTTCCTGTTCACGCTTGCCTTCTCTATTTCAAGATACTTCTCGAGTTGTACAATCTTCTCTTCCTTTTCCTTCAACAAAACAGATATTTCGGTATCTTTTTCCATGGTGGCAATTGCATACGCTCCTGTAAATTGTGACAATCTAGTCAAGTTTTCAGCTGGTTTGGAAGGGACGTCCTTCCAAACTATGTCCAGTGGCTCATTCCCAAGTGGGAGTTCAATCATTTCTATCCTTCTCCTTTTCCTTTGTCTTCTTAGTACAGCCTTGTGGAGTGGGTTGTAGAACACATCAAGAGGAGGGATTTCAGTCACCTTCAAGACAATTTCTGATATGGGTAGAGTGGGGATAATTTTGGTCTCCTAAGACGTTTTCACTTGCTCATCCATTGGTTCAAACTCTATATTCTTATGAACATGCAAAGGAGTTTGATACTCCATAGTTTCCTAGGTTTCTGTTGTCTTGGGAGTGTCTTGCAGTTTCTTATTGAATTGATCCCACTCCCACTCCAAACTCCTGCTTTTGATCTCTAAACCAATATCTTTGGATGGGGTATTCATACCTTTCTTTTTAGCTGACTTCTTGCTAGATTTTGGTGTATTCTCAGTGTCTTGGGCCTTCCCTGCATTCAGTGCTTTCCCTGTATCCACTTGAGACTCTATGTGAGAATCAAGTCCCTCATTATTGATAAGTCACACTGGGCATAGACTTGTCCTCGATTTTTAACAAGTGTAGTGGGATTACCTCGAGTCTTTTGTTTCTAAACTCCTGAAAGCTCTCAAAATCTTCAGGACTTAGATTGGTCTTTGCCCATTCGAGCAATTGTTTGAAGGATTGAGCCAACTATTAAAGGTCTTCAAAATCATTAGCCTCGTGGTTATAAGGCTTGATCTTTACCGCAGTAGTGATGTTATGTGTTATCTTGTCTGGATCAAATTTCCTTTTGGGCAAAGTATGGAGCCTGAGGCTTTCCAGGCTTACTGACTCCTTTATTGCATGGTTAAAATATGATAATGAAAAGGAACCGCACCTAATAGGAAAAGATGGCCATAATAACTTCTTGTTTTCTTACAGAACTTTGGTCAAGCCTTTTCCCATGGCCTAGTGGGCTATTTCTCTTGCTAACAATTTATCAGAAACATACAAAGGGAGGACATGTGGGTCTGTTGTACTATCAAAAACCCTAATGTATGTGAACCATTCTTCAACAATATATTTGTCGACAGTGAGAAGGTCTGTAGTGGTTTCTTGGGAAAACCTGGGGGCTTTCTTATTAAGAATTAATTGATGTAATGGAAAAAATAACAGCATGGCACATTTTATAAAAATGGGGTACATAATTAGATTCCCAAAAAAATTTATGGCTGAGATGGATAGGGTAGGGGTCATGCAAGGTCCATTTCGAACCCATGATTGGAAATTTAGTGCAGAAACAGATGGCATCCATAATGTAGGCACTGAAATAGAATGGAGAAAGGTTCTCTAGAGAGGAGGATCTCTTCTCTCAATATTCGGTGATGACAATGGCTAGGTTATCAGATAGGATGGTGGCCCAATTCATAATGTGAGAATTGATGTAAGCATCAATCAAAGGAATCCATTCTATGGAAAACTTAGCATTATTAGGTAACCCGTGTAGCCTACATAACATAGCAGTTGCATAGTTGTAGGGGTTTTCCAAAGAGGCTACAGGATACATACCCATTTTATCAAATTTGAACTTGTTCTCCAGTACACTCCAGCCCTGGATCATCTTGAAATGTTCTTTGTTCTTTCTGAAGTTGGCCACGTATGATTTATCATATATATCCTGAGGGTCAGGCATATGGTACATTTTCTTCAAGCCTTCTACTTTGAATGACCCCATGAGTTCCATTCTCAAGTTTTTGAATTTCCTATCTTCAATAGTGAGGTTTTCCACCACCCACCTAATCATATCATTGCATGGGAGGATTTTTTCTCTAGCTCCTATTTTGTGAAGGAAAGAATAGGCAACATCCTTGACTTGGAGTCTCGAAGGTTTTATTGAGTCAGTCGTCACTTTTGTGACAATAATATTGGGACACTCATCCTCAAGCCTATTGTATATGACCTCCCAATTTATTTCTCTTCCATCGGCACTGCAGACCGTATCAGAGAATATAGGAGACATTTATGTTAGCTCAGACTTTGTAATGCTCTCCTTTTTCTATTTCTGCATCACCTTCTGCAATGACATGTCTTTTGTATCTTGCCTGAAATGGACGAGATATATCAGTGCAGACAATATTGGGAAATTAAGGCTGAAAGCTTTGTGAAATGACTTTGAATTGAGGGAGGGTTTCAAATGAGATACTCAGCATTAACTAGCCATAACTTGGAAAATCATTACCTCTCCTCAAGTCGCTAAACCTTAATTACCCTGTCAAACAGTTCATTATTATATTAAACACAGTTACTTCCACGCTTTCTGCTTTATTTGCACATCACGATTTTTAAAATGATGTTATATAGCATTGCCCACTTATAATGTGAAATTCAATTGTGAATATCAAAATATCGCATTTCACAAATCATTAACGAGTGACATAGTGGCGCGTCTTATTTACTTGCATCTCCTGTGAAATGTAATTGCGAATTCTTTAGGGCTTTTAATTGGTATGTCGTATCGGGAGGTTTTATTGCATATCACAATTTTTTTAAGGTGTTTATGATCATCACATGGGAAAAATGTGATTTGCGATTTTCTATGAGGATCCTAAACTTGGGTCATTCTAAGAGTTTTCAAGGCAAGTTCTTAGAGTTAGGATTTATTTTTTTAAGACTAAAAATTTAAAAAGGGTCCCCATTTAAATGTTTAATATTATCTATTACTATATATAAATGGGGGGTTTTTTTAATAGTACAACAAGACCTAACATCCTTGACCTAATAGCTATTTTTATCTCCAAGCTTCACTGAATGAGAGGTGTTTCCCTTTGATATAGTTTGTAGTTGACCACATTCTCATGTCATGTGTCTTGAGGCTCCAGTATCAATTATCCATACATCTTCATCATCAAAAGAACTTGTGAGAGTGGAAAAGAATCCTTTATCCATGATACCCTTAGTCTTGAGATGAAATTGATCACACAATATTTGGTAGATATCAAGAAGTTCTCAATAGTCTTGATGTGTTACTTCATATAGCAAGCCATTGTAGTTAATTGTTTCAAGGAAATATTCAAGGGAGTCTTCATAAAGATGACCAACGAGGTGATCTTCAAAGCATCCTTTCTTAACCTTAGCTCTAGTTCCATGTTGATAAATCAACGTAGATGCAAATTAGGGTTTTTATTCCTCTTTACTTGATAATTACCTTTGATTATGTGTTGGCCTTGAATTCTTTATTATATCTTCTTTCATCAATCAATTACCAATTCATAAATTTGTGAAGATCACAAGAAGAAAAAGACACAATATATAGGCTCTCAGCTGGGGGAAAACCCATCTCCTAGGGGAAAATCCAATCAAACTATTCTTCTTCTTATAGAACCAAAAAAAAATGAGACAACCAAGACCCAACAAAAAAAAACCAAGACTTCCACCAAGCACCAAGTTAACCCTCCAAAGTATCTTCTCCAAAATAATCAAAGTCTATCCAAGTAAACGAAGGTCAAAGTTTTTTATTTCTACAACTTGACAAAGTCTCGGCCTTCTTGATCAATCTTTTAGCTTGCCCTGCAATTCTCGGTCCTGCATTTGTACCAGAAACCCTAAAACTCTCTCATGTGTGAGCTGAAATGGCTCAAATTTGTGTTTATCCTTCATCACTAGAAAGAGTCAATGCCAAACTTTCACCATGGACATTACCAAGGTCGTTTGTTTGTGTATGAATCATGTCCTTCATCCTTGATGATGGAACCTTCTTTTTCTAGTCTCACTTGTGGGATTGTTTTATGGGAATTCATTACTAAGGTGTCCATTTTGATGAAATACATTACACCCTAATAGTCGAAATTCTAAGAGAAAATCATGTTACCTACCTCAATTTCCATGTTATATAGAAATATTAGCCCTAAATCCATTTCAACCATTATATTATCCACTAATTTTATTGATGACTCACATGAATCCTTCTTAACACCCAAAAATACTCCCATTATATTACTTATTTTCTTTATAATACTTCACTCCAAGGGTAATGCAAGCACTTATGACCCATATATGGTGAATTATAAGTCTTTCCACTCTTGGGTTGAAATAGGGTATCCATGGCTTGAATACTAAAAATGTTGTGGATCAAAATGAATTTCATGCCCTTATCCTTTTAAGGCCTTCAGCATTCTTGAAATTGAAATCCATCCATGCTCTTAATTAGAAAACATAAGCATTTTGAAGATGCCTAACTTTAAAACAACTTTTCACGGTGGAATCATTAGGGGAATTTTGAGGTCTAAAATGGGCCTCCTAAGAAAAATGTACAACCAAAATATACTTTATAAGAACCGACAAGATTCAAGATGATGATGTCAACCATGGGGGATGATTCACCATTTTTGGAGTAAAAAAGTACAAAGATTAAAACATAATAAAATAATAAAATTACTTTTTCAACTCGTATTTTCAACTTATCTCCCTAAGTTTTTACTCAAATTTCTAGCGGGAGTACTCATTGGATGCAAAATTTAATTCCTCATTCAAGGAGTACCCATGTTGCATACTTTCGATGGACCCTACTACACAAAAATAAGAAATACATAAAAAAAAAAAAAAAAAAAAAAAAAAAAAAAAAAAAAAAAAAAAAAAAATGTGATTGCAATCACGTTTTTCATGTATTTCTCATTTTTTGTGTAGTAGGGTCCATCGAAAGTATGTAACATGGGTACTCCTTGGATGAGGAATCAAATTTTTCATCCAATGAGTGTTTCTGCTCGAAATTTGAGTAAACTTATAGGGAGATAAGTTGAAAATACGAGTTGAAAAAACAGTTTGGTTTTTTTTCCCTCTAAAATTTGATGATGTAATCTAATCTTATTTTATTATTTCAACTATTATTTTATAATTTTCTTACGAGGCCCATTTTAGACCTCAAAAGTTCCCTAATGATACCAGCAATAAGATCAATGTAAAGTACATCGAATTTATGGCCCAAAACATGTTTCTTACAAGTCCATTAATAAGAAAACCTCAGGACTCTCGTACCAGGGATCGTGGCCCTTTACAATCCTTATAAAATGCCTAATATACAAGTCCATTCCTCTTGTCATCCTCTTATAACTCTTGTAGTAGCTTGTCCAAACTTCAGTCAAATTATCCTGCCCTCGGCTTTCCCTTGTAAGCCTAACTAGCCCTTGATCTAAACCTATTAAGAAATTACATGCCCTACAACATGTAGCCCTAACTCAACCTATCTCTTCCATAGAAACTTGGCCAAATAGCTATCCTTTGTTGGTCCTTTTATACTTGCAGCTAGATCACTTTTGACCCTCTTTCTCACAACACACAAGAAGAATGGTCCTTCACCTTGTATTTTACTTTTCCATGGGGTGTGAAACCCCAAGTGGTGTATCTCTTAGCCTTGTTGGATGACTTGAGTCGACTTGACCCTTAAGCCAATTTTAAATTAAATAAGATTATTAAATTATTTTCCTTGGGTTCCAAACATAAAACCACAAATCCCCCAAGGATTTTCCACTCAGAAATACCTTCTCAGCTACCAAATTTCAACACTCCCTCTTAGTGAGGAAGGTTTTCCACCTGTGTTTGAATCTGATTAGCAACCACATCCTTCTGGAAGACCTAAATATTTGAATAGACCATGTTTCTAGAAGCCTCTCGCTTTAGAGCATCCTGCATGGCCATCCAAACCATGACTTTCCTTATTCCTAGAAATCTCTAGCTCCATGACTTCCCTTACATGTCCATGACTTCCTTGCATGTACCATGAATTTTCCTTGCATGGCCTTGATTTCCTTGCATGTGCCATGACTTTTCTTGCATGATCATGACTTTCCTTGTATGGTCCATGACTTCCTTGCATGTACCATGACTTTTCCTTGCATGCACCATGACTTCCTTGCATGGACTATGAATTTCCTTACAAGCACCGTGACCTTCCTTGCACGGTCTGGAAGACTCCACTTTCTCACTTGAACCTAAAGGTTAGACTTCCAATGAGTGGCTGACTCACCCTTTGAGCCTACACAATCTTACCTTCCCTCACTCTGCTTTCCCTCTCAAAAAGCAACCTCACCAAAAATTATGCACATGTTGCAACTGAACTTGTGTCCTTTCAAGGTCAGTGTTGAGCTATGATTGAACACTTGGCCTAGTCCACTCTAGAACACCACAACTCAACTCTACAAGTGTCCCCATTCTCCTGGGTTAAACACCTCATATGCATATGGATCCACTATCGGATGTGCAACTTTGCAACCCAATAAATATATTATCTCATTATCAACCTGCCATCCACACAAAGCTACGTCATCCACGCCAAAGTACTCCTTTCCAAGGCACCTAAGTTGTCACAACTTATTTTGATAAGTCAACGAAGTCCATCAATAGTGTCGGAAACCTGCTACTCAACATATTGTTGTTCACTAAGTTCTCTGTCAGTCCACCAAAACTCCCATTCTGCCACCCCAAGCTGTAATAATCCACAGATCCTTGATTGAACATTTTGCGCCATGTCTAGCCAACTCGGCAACATTGCTACTTCTTGCAACATCCCCACAACTCGCTCTCAAAGTTGACACTTGGGCACATCTTAGATCCAATTTCTCTTAAAGTAGCTATAATACCACGTTAGAAATCCACACACCCCAAGTTTGGTCTAGGTTCTTAACTAGAAAACATAAACACACTAAAAATGCCTAACTTTAAAACAATTTTGTATAGTAGAATATACAAACAATAGATCAATGCAAAGTACACAAAATTTATGGCCAAAAATATGTTTTTTACAAGCCCATTAATAAGAAAAATCTAGGGCTCCCATTCTAGGGATCATGGCCCTTTACAATCCATATACAATGCTTAATTTACAAGGTCAATGCTCTTGTCAGCTTCTTAGCACTCCTGTAGCAGTATGTCCAAACTTCGGTTAGCTTGTCCAGCCCTCGACCTGCTCTTGTAAGCCTAACCAACCATTGGTCTAACCTTGTTCAATAATTACAGGCCCTGTGACCCGAGGCCCTAACTCAACCTCTCTCTTCCATAGAAACTTGGTGAAATAGTTGTCCTTCGCTGCTCCTTTTAGACCTGCAGCTATATCACTTTTGACTCTCTTACTCGCCACACATAAGAAAATGATGCTTCAACTTGTATTTATACTTTTTCAGGGGTGTGAAACCCCAAGTGGTTTTTCTCTAGGCCTTGCTCTACGGCCTGAGCCAACTTGACCCTTAAGCCAACTTTAAATCAAATTATATTATTAAATTATTTTCCTTGGGTTCCAAGCCCACTCCTTTGGGTAAACCCCAAACTCAAAACGACAAATTCCCCAGGGATTTTTCACTCAAAAATACCTTCTAAGCTACTAAATTTCAACAATGTATGTATATACCCCAAGGCATTTACCCATACCTTTTTGAGTCACTCACCCAATGTTTTTTCCTTCATATATATCCCAAGATGTTCGCCAACCAAGGTGAATTCCTACATTGGGATTATTTGATCCAATGGTAAGTCATCGCCTATCATTGAGTCTAACTTCCCCCATTGTTAACTCAAACTATTTCTTTCATTGCTTTCCTATCCATAGCAATATATATCCCTTTAATGTTCTTCATAGATCTCAGTGATTCCTCAATACCTAGGAACCTCATAACCATCACCTTTCAAAGCTTCCACTCAATGTAATTTTGTGCATAGGCTAATGGTCAATCTTCTAGGTCCCATGGAAGATTTTAAACACCCTTAATAGGTCATAGTGCCTCAAATCCTACGGAGGATTTTTTGGGGAGAAAAAAACAAGGGTCTGAACAGAAACACCTTCAAGCCTCAAATCTTATTTCCCATGTTTCAACTTGAGCTAAGGTACCCAAAGGGCTTGGTAAGTTCTCTTATCCATTACCATCTTTGACAACCTCTCTATTATCACTTTAGGTGATCCATTCCTTGTATTTTTCACCTTTGGATCCAACAAGGGGATAACATTAGGACTATGTATGATATCCCTTGGTGGAACCTCTTTAGGACACTTCATATTATTTTGGAAAGACTTAGGAAGATAGATTATATTCTAAAAATCCGCCATATTAATGGAAGGAAGAGATAGTGTCATTTTTCCTTTTCTTGATAATTTCCTCAAGAACTAAAAATTGAGTCCTTAACCATGTCAAAGTATCCTTTCTTAGTGAATGAGCTTTACTTCTTCCACTCTTCATGTATATTACAATAACTACTTCAATATTAAAAGTTACATTTTGTGCTATATAAGCTCTCCAATGTTGAACATTATTATTATTATTTAAATTCACAGTTTCCTTTTTCCTTTCTCATGTCTCATTTTAATTTATTTAATTATTTGGACTCTTTATCCTTCTTATTGGAATGGCACTTAATAACCCTTTGACCTTTTAATTATGATGGCTCTAGTCAATCTTGCTTTCTTGTTGATCCATTTGCACCCACAAATTTTCATATTCATTAGGGGAGAGCCACCAGTACTTAACTACCTCCACGTTGGACCACACTAATGCCATGTTATCACCCTCGCCCATCGTATGAAATGTGTTCCTCACATGCGTCCACTTGTTTCTCATACATGCCCATCGGTTTAGCAGGTTAACAAGGCGTTTAGGGTTTGTAACGACATCATGTTTGCGGGTTGTTTTGTGCATTGTGCATTTGTGTTTGGATCGTGTTGTTGTTCATTTACGTTTTCGGGTAGTTGCGCATCGCTAATCCAATGGTGATCACTACCAGAACGGTGCTCAGTGATGCAGGTAATGGTTTATGGAGTAGAAGAGATGCTCGTGTTGGAGGTTGTTTAGTTATGTTCGTATGTTTTGTCTTGTTTTTTCGACTAGTTTTTCTTCCCTGTCTGGTGGTATGGGCTCGTTATTCATTTACATTCCTCCCACTGGTGAATTTAGCTCGCCTTGGTGTTGGACATGGTTGTTTCGCACTCTCAAGGGATTTTTTAGGTTTGTAAGTAAATTTGTGAGATTTTGTATTGAATTTCATATGTTTTCTACAGGTTTAGGGATATCTAACCATGTTTGATGTTGTCTTGCAGGTTGTTGCAGTTTGAGCTATGGTTTTTGGAGAATCTAATTTTCTTGTGGCTTGCTGGCATGGAGAAAGCCAATGAAATGATGACTGGACGACTAGAAGGTAGGACATTGTCCTACCAGCCTGAATACCTATGTTTTTTAACACACTTAGCCGAATTGGATTATTGTGCCTTTGTTCTGCATGTGTATGTGTTTTTAAACTCCTTCACCTATGTGGGTTTTGTGGGTTTTGGCTAATTTTCTAAAGTTTAGCTTCGGCTATGTGGGTTTTGTGTGGGTTTTTAGTTTTGTGGGTTTTGCATTGTGGGTTTTCAATGAGTTGAGTTGTTTTGTGGGTTTTGGATTGTGGGTTTTCAATGAGTTTTGTGGGTAGGGCTTGGTATAAAAAGATAGATCATTTTTTTAATCTCTTTAGGATTTAATCGCTACCAATCAAATCCCACTGTTTACACTCAAAAACAAGGAACATATATTTTTATTCTAGTTTTATATGTGGATGATTTTATTCTCACAGACAGTTCCTCATCTATGAGTAGTCTCCTTACTTGGCCTATTTCTCTTTAGAGACCATTTCCTTAGCCAACCCTTTGAGTTGTACTTGTTGCTCGGGGCTCTTTTGGAGTTTGAAGTTTGAAGGCATTGCGATACATTGGCTTCCTCCATTTAGATAATCCCTTGATGTGCCTGGCAACCTCCTACCTCAATTGAAAAAAAGCTTTGAAGATTTAGTTTTATATATACATAACCTGTGTTTATAAGGGTTCGTAGGCAAAATTGTCCACGGGGTCTTGAACTTCTTGCATTATGATTTAGTAAACTCAATGATTGAATAAATGTAAGGGGAAAATATTGTATTCCAAGATTGTCTGGTTGTTGTATTTCCTTTGCAATGATGTTTCATCTCTAAATCATTGGCTTGCTCAAGATTGCTTTGAATGCTCTGTACATAGTGTAGGCAGTCATAAACAGCCATCCTTTGGACCTATTCTACCATATGCCTCAACTCCCAACACCACTACACCCATCTCCTATGTTTTGTACAAGTCAAAAGCAGCATCAATATGCCATGTACCTACAGCCATTACTTATCAGCCTATGAATTATATGTTAATTGTTTCTTGGTTGCAGTGATCGTAATAAGAATGAGAAGTGCTTCATATCCTTTAACTTTTTAATAGTAGAGTGTGTTCTACAATTTTATGTTTTGTTAATTCATTATAGCCACCTAAGAAAACATATATATATTATATGGGTCATTCAACTGGGAAAACAATGACAGAGAAGAAAGCATGATACTCATGTTAATTTCTCAAATGAGTCATGTACCACTGGTGTACTGTTCACAAGAGTGTTGGAACATATGCATGCATTCAAATATTCAAAAGGTATAGGAATGGTTAATTTGAGTGTTGGGTTTGGCATTAGACGAACAGTTTGTCTAATTGGGATATAGTGTTATAGTTCATTGGTATCCATAATTGGCATTGGTATTGAATTTCCACAACAATCAATATATAACCTCTCTTATACATTTGTTAGATTTATAGTTAGATACATGAGTCCATTTATAAGATTGCATCTACCCAGTCCAAACTTCATTTATTTCTATTTCATTTGCAATGTTGTTTCAAACTGGATTCGATTGACCTTTACTTTGTGTAGACCACATTATATAGTGCCTTTATTGATCGGTGGAATCACTAGTATACAAACACAACACTATTCATAATCTCTAAATCGTTGGCTTTCTCGAGATTGCTTTGAATGCTCTGTACAGAGTTTAGGCAGTCACAAACAACCATCCTTTGGACCTATTCTACCATATGCCTCAACTCCGAGCACCACTACAGCCATCCCATGTGTTCTGTACAAGTCAGAAACAACATCAATATGCCATGTGCCTACATCCATTGCTTATCATCCTGTGAATTATATGTTAATTGTTTCTTGGTTGCAGTGATCATAATAAGAATGAGAAGTGCTTCATATCCTTTAACTTTTTAATAGTAGAGTGTGTTCTACAATTTTACGTTTTTTTAATTCATTATAGCCACCTAAGAAAACATATATGTGTGTGTGTGTGTCATTCAATTGGGAAAACAATGACAGAGAAGAAAAAATGATACTCATTTTAATTTCTCAAATGAGTCATGTACCATTGGTGTACTGTTCACAAGAGTGTTGGAACATATGCATGCATTCAAATCTTCAAAAGGTAGAGGAATGGTTAATTTGAGCGTTGGGTTCGGCATTAGACGAACAATTTATCTAATTGGGATATAGTGTTATAGTGCATTGGTATCCATAGTTGGCATTGGTATTGAATTTCCATAGCAATCAATATATTACCCCTCTTATACATTTGTTATATGTATAGTTAGATACATGATCCATTTATAAAGATTTCATCTACCCATTCCAAACTTCATTTAGTTCTATTTCTTTTGCAATTTTGTTTCAAACTAGATTCGATTGATCTTTACTTTCTATTATTTTCTCTTGAATTTCCTTTGGTGAGAACAAAGGGATTCTTTTGTTTACTCCCTCTGCGAGCAAACAGAGGGTTGGTTTCCATTGCACTTCTCAACCACATGCTTCTAGGCAGATCCTTCCTTTGAAAATGAAAATGGTCCATAATGTTGAGGGTCCCCATGGTGGAAAGAGTTACAGTAAAGATTCTACCTATTATTCAACAATGAATATGTTTGTAATGATCCTAATTACAGTGTGATAATTTTTTATTTTTATGTTAGTTCCAGTCTTCGCAACCTATCACCAAAGATCAAAATGGGCTCTTACTATGTCTGGTTTTCAAAGATGTTTTGCACATGTTTTTAGTGCAAATCATATCCTGAGTATGTTCATTAGAAGCAGCTCGGAAATATATTTCCAATGGTATATTTCACACCCGAAACCAGTTCCTGGATCAGAAGATATGATCAAAATGAATGTTTGATTCTTGGTTATGCATGTTTTGAGGTCATTCGCTGCACACAGGGACAAGTTTACTACAAAATCAGTTTTTGAATTAATTGACATGAATTTTACAAAAGTGAAAGAGGTTTTTTTCAATCACATGCCAAATAACAAGAACCTCCTTCAGTTTATGCACAGGTGTTACTATGTGGGAGATGTGTAGTGATATTTGAAGCCTACATTAAAACAAAACAAATTTTGCATTTGTTTTACGGTTTTAGTCATTGTAGTGCGGAGCCATTTTACAACAGATGGAAAGTAATTTTGTGAAACCCAAGGAGGTTTTTTTCAACCACGAGCTGTATAACAAAAACCCCTTTCATTTTATTCACATGTTTCATGAATTGTAATATTTGACTAAATTTTTACAGCCTATTTTTACAAATTTAAATATTTAATGATTTCTTGTTTAGAGATTATTTTGTGGCACATATTCCTAACAATTGGAAACAAATTTCCAAAATTTGAGAGAGGTTTTTCTCAAACATGACCTTATCTACAAGAACCTATTTCAGTTTTGTAGTAGGTGTTATGGTTAAAGAGATACGAGTTCATCTTTGACCCCTATTTTCAGAAATTCGATCCAAATTTAATGTAACTATTTCTATCTTTAGGGAGATGGTTGAGCTCAACTCCCTTAGTACAGGGATGAGCTAATTGTATATATTTTATGAATTTCAGTGTAAAAGGTTCAAATTTTTAGCAGAGGGAAGTTTCCTTAGACTGTGTAAAACTTTTTTTGAATATTATTTTTAATGGAGCAGTTTCTGCCCTTTAGATTTGGGATCCATCACGGTGTTTTCTTGTAAATTCATTTATGTGCTTTGTTTTTTTCTGCTAATTTCGTTACAGCATTCTCTAAGGGAAGTCTTAGGAATCCATCCATGCATGATGCTCCTTTCACAATGATTATGTTGTTTAATGTAGCGGTTATCTTTTCAGAATCCATCCTCTGTTAGATGCTCTGTTGAGTAACCCTGTGATTCTCTTTCTTCTAAAGTTGCCACTGTAGATCCATCCCCTGATTGATGCCTATAGGGTTGGGTATTTTTCCTCTTTTCTTCTCTCATTATATCTTTAATCTGGCTGAACATTGCGCTTACTTTGCCTCAATTTTTCCGGTAGAAACTAGCCTCGATTCCATAGCCCAATGGTCCCTTCTCTTGTTGTTTTCAACCCACAACTTTCAATCAAATCCCCGTACTTCATAGCTGGCCTAAGATTCACTTATTGCAGGCACGTTTTTTGGCAAAGAGAGAGCCCTCTATGGTCTAGCAGGGCTAGATGCCAGATCGAAAGTTTGGTCTGTGGTTACCTCAGAATTGTCTCTTCTCAGCCTTAAGGTTCATTCTAAGTGCTAACACTTTATATGTGCAATATATAACCTTTCTTGAAATAGGAACTGTCAATATATAACCTCTCTTGAAATAGGAACAAATCTCTTCCACTGGATAGATATTACATATAGATATTATAGATCTCTTTGTCTCTTGTTGAATCCCTTCATGCTTAGTTTCTCGTTGGTTATTAATATCTTCTATTGGTAACGACCTGTGATTTATGTTCACTTCTTTTTCTTCTTTATTATGTTTCCTTTCATCAAGTAATTACCAAATTAAATGATTCTCCTGGTCATACTTGTTGTAGTTGGATCTTCACACCGAAATAAAAATAATTTGCAGCTCATAATTCCAATTCAAATTCAATATAGTTCGAACTCTTGAATTCAGTTGATCTAACTTTGATTAAATTATTCAAACAGAGTTCAATTATCTACACATCATAACAAACATTCTCAAATCAAGTAAAACTGGATGTAATTGTGTAAAAGCAAATGGTATTTTTATCATTTGCAATCCTCAATCTGATGAACTGGATAATCCTTAATTGTGTAAAAGTTAAGCTTCTACTATGAAACCAATCAACATATTACACCATTACAAAATTCACATTGCAATGTGGTTACAAAAATTAATTCATGCCACCCCTATGCTTGATGGCCTCCATTTCTTCCATTGCCCAAAATTGTTGAGTCTCCTACCTGACCCAAGTATGGTGGACTACCCAAAGTTGGTTGATTAGGATGTGCTTGAATGTTACCATATCCTTGACTCCAATTTTCTCCTTGTAGCCATGGAGACACTGAGTATCTCAAGTGTCCACTTGTGTTACTAACCCCAACACTGAGTGCAGGTGTCATATAAACACAGTTAGGATTTAAACCTACACTGGTAGGGGTATATGAGATGGGCACAACCCCTGGCTGATAGCGGTGGACTTGGATGTTAATCAACTCTTGGGATGATGGTGTGTGCTCTGCAATGTGGTTCAGTGTGTTGGACATCATCCTATTTGCCTCAAAATGGCTTGGACCATAGACTTCCCTGCTTGTCAACCCTCCTCTTTCCAACTCTTCTTGAACCTTTCTTCCCTCCCTCTCTTGCCTTGCCAATTGTTTTTGATGTTTCTTATCTTCCCTTGCTTTTTTCCTTTCCAACCTGTGCTTTGATTGAGATTTTGCTGCTGCAATCCTTACAGCTCTCTTGTCCTTGGCCAACTCCTACTTTCTCTTTTTAATTTCCTTAATTTCATTTTTTTACATTTAGACTCAAACAATAATTTCATATAATATTCAGATGTGAGCAACTGCCAAATCCTCCCCAAACAAAGACAATCTGTAGTTGAGTGCCTTGATGAGGCCTTCACTCTCTCTACTGGTAGCTTTAGGAATGCACCGAGTATTCTCTGATTTGTTGTCCCATGCTCCACAGGATCTAACACTTGGCTTTCAACCTCCAATACAACTGATTGGCCCCCATTGTTGGCTTCTTTAGTACTTCATGTTGAACATGCTCCTCCTCTAGTGAACCATTGTCCAAAAAATAATGAACATGTTCGGTGTTCAACTCTGATGGTTGTGAAGCCATGTCCATGCTTTCCTCATTGGTGGTAGACACATTATGTGTGTTGATCTTCATCGTGACCTCTGCCAACCATGATGGTGGGCTTACCTGGGTTGGCATGCTCAATTGCTCATTGTTTATGTTGCATTATCATTTGAAATCAAGTTTGCATTTTCATTTGCTTCATCAACTACCTCATATGGAATATCATATGCAGAAATTGGCAGGTGGTTTAGTGGGTGTGACAACCTCCATGATATTGACAGTTGGTTCATGACTGAACTATGTCTCATTCACATGTTCATCATCATCACCACATAAGTGCCCTTCATAAAGGGACATTATACCTTCAGCAGCAACAACATCTTCTTGGGCATCAACATGGTCTTGTAAGTTCTCTGCTTCTTGACCTTCCACATAAAATGCTTGGCTACAACCAGTATCATGCATAATACCATCAACATTAAGTGGCCATATACTAGTCCTCCTAAATCCAACCTTGATATTAGAAGGTGTGAGAGCCCTTTTAAATGCTTTACTTGCAAGTTCAGCCAGTTCAAACCTCTTTACTTCCACCCCTAGATTCTTTGCCATCCACGAAGCTCACTAGACCTTGAAATAATTCTTAAAAGTACCAAACACACTGACATCAGGGGGTTGCAATCTGTGAGTGGTATGAGCCGGCAATGTTAACAGATCAATGCCAAAATTGTTGGCCTCCTCAATTGTATGCACAGCCATGTGGCTTCCATGACCATCTAAAATCAGTAGGTGTATGTTTTCAGGCGAGACACCCCCTGGTACATATGCAGCGAAGTGACAAAGTCAATTTAGGAATAATTCCTTTGTCATCCATGCATGGGGATGTGCTACTATGCATGCCTCTGGTTCACAGTTTTGTATATAGTTTTTTAGTGATGTTTTACCTTTGAATAGATAAAATCCTGGGATTGAAGAACCAATTGCATTGACACAAGAAAGAATAGTGATCCACTCCCTACTCTTAAGCAAAATCTTAGGCACATTTTTGCTCCCTCTCTTAGCAATTACCTGCATACCACAATTACTTCCTGCCTGTAAGCATGTTTCATCACAGTTCCATATATGGTCGGGGGCATGCGAGTGTTGCTCATATGCTTCCGAAAGAGTGCTATAGAACTTGGAAACAATTGCAGGGCATAGATTTAAATCCATGTCTCTGTCAAGGCCCTCAATTGTATGTAGCACAAGGTTTGGATGCCTCTTTTTAAATCCACTCCACCATGATTTACCAGGAAACCCATCTTTGAAGGGGTTTGGCCTCCCTTGACATATTTGAGCTACTATTGATTTATGTTGTATAAGCTCTAACCCATGTCCTAACTAGGCCATCTCCTTACACCACTCAACCACCTCAACCTCCTCTTCAGTGATAACTATAACATGCCCTCTATGCTTTATATTAGTCAACCCATTTATCCAATAATGTATGTTAGAGGAAGCAATACCATGTTTTTTTACAGAGGCACAGATTGAATGTCCCTTAAACTTGATGTCATCAATCGTTGCTAGCATGTCTTGCTTTGTCTAGCCTCTGATGGCACTAATTTTCTTTGTTGAACTTGCACCTTGCACTATGGTTGAAGGCAGCTTTGTGGTTGATGGTGGGATAGCATGATATTCCACCACAGTGTCCTTTTCAATGACATTACTGGGCGCATTGGGAGCATTCACATCGCCCCCCTCATCTGATGAACTAGATCGCAATTGGGCCCCCCTCGCCCCTTGCCTCCTCTTGTTCCTTGTACAAGCTACAATAGAAACTCTTGGCATGCCTACAACAACCTGCAGAGCTACCACAAAATTCTGATTTTTAAAAACTGTATTAGAAAACAAGGAAACTCATTGGCCTTTGCAATCAATGAGCAACAACAATCAATGCTTTATCTATATATTGTAACCGAATACATCTCAGATCTGAAAATCATTACTGGAATGATTTTAACTTCTTTATTGATTCTTAGATTATTTTTATGAGTTATTAGGAAGAGCTATTCCTTTTTAATTTTGTGACGAGTTTAACATAACACAGTTTCTTCAACCCAACTATTTTTTTGTGTCCTCAAATAATTGTTCTTGGCATTCATTTTATTCCTAGATAGGGGCTATCAGGAAGAGTTATTCCTTTTTCTTTTTGTAACATCTTTGACATAACACAGTTTCTTCAACCCAACTAGCTCTCTGTGTCCTCAAATCATTGTTCGTATCATTCATTTTGTTCTTGGCATTCATTTTATTCCTAGTTGGTAAAAATATGAGTTATCAGGAAGAGCTATTCCTTTTTCTTTTTTTATAACAGCTTTGACATAACCTAGTTTCTTCAACCCAACTAACTTTTTGTGTCCTCAAATCATTGTTCTTGCCACTCATTTTGTTCTTGCCATTCATTTTATTCCTAGTAAGGGTTAGCATGTTTTTTTTGTAAGGTTTCTTAGTTGTAGTCTCTTTATGTAGTTATTCCCTTTCAAATTCTAAAAGTCTAAGGTGGAGGCGTTCGTGTACTAGTATCTCTCCCTTATGTAGTTATTCCTTTCAAATTCTTAGTTCTAGTTCTTTTTTTCTTGCAAGTCAAAACCTAAGTCAAATACAAGTAAGAGGTTTCTTTCCTTCTTGTTCTTGTTCCTACTCTATTTTAATTATTATAACTAAACTATCACATCGATTACACTTTGGGTTTTCCACACCTAATGGTGCACTATATGCCTTCAATGTTGCCCCCAGTGTGGTGTAATCCAACCTCAACTAATATTTGGTTTGGTTCTATTATGCCTTATCTCTGGTTCTTAGAATCTATTGGCTCAATAGTTGTTAGATGTATTGCAATATTTGGTTTGCTTTATACTTATTTTGATTTCAAATTCACCTCAAGCACATATCTTTTCAGTTTTGTCATTCTTTACTCATTGTTACGCGGTTGAAGGCATCTAATCTCAATGATCATTAATATAGGTAAGAAATTATCCTTCTTGTTCACTACTTAGGGGAAACAGCTCACACTGAGTTTTTTGTGTTTCAATCAACTTTGATTCTTTACATATTTATGAGTTTGTTGGCACCGTACAATACCTGGGGGGGGCCTTGAGACTGGAAAATTACCAATGCAAACAGAGAGGAGTAGTCGTGGTAAGGCCAGATGGCCCATAATTATTAGGCAGGTCCACTGACGCAGATTTGTATGATAGCACTCTAAAACCTTCACTTTAAGTTTATGCAGGACCTTGACAGACCTTAACGGAGATAATATAGCATGTTCTCACAGCTATTACAGTTAGGATTTTCCAAACCTAATGGTGCATTATATGCCTTCAATGTTGCCCCCACTGTGGTGTAATTCAACCTCAAATAATATTTGGTTTGGTTCTATTATGCTTTATCTTTGGTTCTTAGAATCTATTGGCTCAATAGTTGTTAGATGTGTTGTGATATTTAGTTTGCTTGATACTTATGTTGATTTCAAATTCACCTTAGGCACATATCTTTTCAGTTTTGTCCTTCTTCATTCATTGTTATACTGTTGCAGTGATCTGCTCTCAACGATCATTAATACAGGTAAGAATTTATCCTTCTTGTTGATTGCTTAGGGGCAACAGCTCACACTGAGTTTTCTTTGTGCCAATCAACTTTGATTCTTTACAAACTTACTGGTTTGTTAATAGTATACAACACCTAGGGGACCCCCTTAAACTGGAAAATTACCAGTCCAAATATAGAGGCATAGTCGTGGTAAGGCTAGATGGCCTATACTTATTAGGCATGTCCACTGATGTAGATTTGCATGATAACACTTTGAAACCTTCACTTTAAGTTTACGCAGGACCCTGACAGACCTTAACAAAAACGGATATAATATAGCATGTTCTCACAACTATTACAGTTTGGGCTTTCCACACCTAAAGGTGCACTATATGCCTTTAATGTTTTCCCCTTATATGCAAAAGCTCAGCATGGTTCATAAACCAATTGAACGGAAGTGTGGTCTGTCAGTTTCTCGTCCAAAATATCCAACTTATCCAATTTCAGTGCTTCTCTAATTGGAATAACTAGTCCTCTAATTCCCTGTAGTTTTGCTCATGTGATCTTATAGTTATCTCGTCTTAATTTGATATTCTAATAATTAAAAGAGAATTTCTAAACCAATGGGTTTGTTATTCATTTAGAAATGCTTCTCTAACCAAACAGTGAATCTACCTGACATCAGAATTTGCTTTTTGAAAGGATATTCTTTGCTATTATAGTAGTCTGATATTGAATTGCAGATGTCAGACTTGAGGTTACAGTGGTGTTGAAATTGGTTTCTAAATCAGTGGGTCCATTATTCATATAGAAATGCTTCTCGACCTTATGATCTATTTAACAAGTGATATTGGTTGTAATGGCTTTAATTTACCCTTGTTTCTCAACAAAAATAACATTATTCATTATTCAACAAAAATGGTAACATTATTCAACAAAAACATACATGTATGTCTCCAACAACTGATGAACAAAATGAATGTAACACTGTGCACACACCATGTTTGTATGTCTCCAACAGCGAATGAATAAAATGAATGTAACAGTGTGCACACACTCTGTTTGTATGTCTCCAATAGCTTATGAATAGAATGAATGTAACAATGCCTAAACACTCTGATTGTATGTCTCCAATAGTTGATGAGTAAAATGAATGTTTGAAATGAAAATCAGTAAGAGTTGATGTTTTATAGTTTTTTGATATAGAATTTAATTGGTAGGGAAGATTGGCATGGATTGTCATCTCCCATATTCAAATGTGTGGTCTAGATTGATTTTTACATGATCAAATGGTTGATAATCTTTCATGGTTGATCCTTGTGCTTCCCTGTTTTTAATCCCTGAGTTGAAAAGGTTGGTGTGTTTAATACTTGAAATTAAAGGGTTGGTGTCATTTATTGCATCCTCTGAACTAATTCCTGAATTGAATGTTGTCATTTATTGTCTTCAATAGGTTGAATGGTTAAACACACATGTACATATGGCTAACACACATTTCACATATTCATGTGCAAGTATTGTTGAGCAATGGGATAGGTGTACTCCTGAATAGAATTCAATGGAATGTTTTGTAGTGCATTTTGACTTATTTGATAATTCAAAGCTAGAGGTACTTGGGACATTATGTCTTGTCAATTTGTGATGTTAAAGTTTGGCATTTGACACTTGTTGGCCCAATCAATATGTAGACCCATTTTGGACTTTATTATATAACTTTATATTAAACTATTTATGTGCATCTTTTTTTATGGTTTATAAATATTTTTTTATGGATGTGTAGGACCAGTACTATAACTAGTATTGATCCCTGCACAACAATAGAAAGCTCTCCCCTATATAAGATATTCCAATGTGAAACCAATAGGACCACATATTTTATTATTTGATTTTGATAAATATAATTTTCTCAATTAATTAGATTCACTTAATCAAACTCATTTGTTCTAAGTTAGAAGTATCTCACTCTACATTGAATATTGTTTTGGTGTGTACCACCCACTTTATTAAAGTTCTCATTTTTCATTTTCATTCATTTTAACTTATCACATAGTCATAGCTACATATAGACTTGCTTCTTATTTTTAGATACATTATTATTCTTGATTTTTCAAAAATAGCACCATTCCCTTAATATTTTGTGTTTAATGTGAAAAATAGCATCCCTTCCCTTAATATTTTGTGTTTAATGTGAAAATCCTTTAATTAGTTTAAATTAATTTAAATGGTAAATACTTCATAGACAATGTACTTTAATTTACAAAGTAAATATTTTATTTACTCTTGCCAATAAGTATGTTTATTATAAAATAGTTTTCACTGTAATTTAATTTACATTGTAAATATTTCATAGACTCTTAATTACGATTGTAAATCAGGATTCCACCAATCTGGATTGAATTTGCTGCTCCCAAATGGTTTACTTGCCACTTCAAGGTTTGGCACGGAAAGTATGCATGATGATTAGTTTTTGCTTTGGGGTCTCATTGAACACAGCTGGGAACTAGCGCTAACAAACCTTAAATTACTGAAATTGTGAGATTCGTTGCTCAAAAAGCAATCTCATTCGGAAAATATTGGAGAAGGGGGACAAACTCTGCCCGAAATCGTACCTAAAAAGGCAAGCAGAGGGATGATTTGAGTGCCCTTTATCCCATGCACTCGGAACCGACTTCTCATAGCTCTAGCTAATGCTGGCAGTACCCTTAATTAATGATTATACGCTTTTCCGTAAATTCGATCTCTGATGATTCTGTGGCTAAAATGAAGGGTTGCAGAAGCAGCTGCTGCTGACACTTGATGTTGATGTTACCGTGCTCTTGCAGTTTATGGAGTAGTGAAGCAGTGAAGTCTTACCGTTTCTACGTGTGGCATATACCATGGAACCACGTGGGCATTCTACAGATGGATCAATGGTCCATCTGTCGGAAATTGGAGCTTGTTACAACGGACCAATCTGATCCATTCATCCATTGTTCAGAGAACTGAGCATTTCACAAATGGACCAATCTGGTCGATTGTATCTAGTAAAGTTTAACATGAACCAATCTAATCCAGTCTATCTAGCAATGAACACGTACAAAAACCTGGTTTGGAAAATTACAAGTACAAAGTGAATTTCAATCCTGGGCCAGTATTACAGTAATTCAAAATTGTGTTCGCTGTCATAGACTCAGGGATCCCACCTCTCAGGAGGCGTCGATTCAAAGAATTATATAAAAATTATGGCTATCCTAGTCTAACCAGTTTTCAAATTTACCGAGAACCAGTTTTCAAATTTACCCAGAAAATGATAGAAATTTAGGCAATATTTTGATAAAATTTGGTAAGATTTTTTGTAAATCTAGGTTACAGCTATCAAACTACTTCAAGATTTTGGATGTCTCAGTGGTTTTTGATGGTACTGAATCCATTTTCACCATCAAAACACAATTCAACTACTCTATTACTAAATTTTTTGAAAAAAAAAATTTGCGGGATTCCAACAAATTTGCCACCAAAAATACCAATATCCTGATAATTCAAACCTAGGCTAGTTATAATAGACTCAGAAAAATATCCACCAAAACAAAACAAAGTGAAAAGTGAAAAGTACTGATTCGGACGAGTGCTGTACCAATGCACCCACTTAACTAAACACCAATCCTAAATATCCTTTATTAAAAATTTCAAGCAACCGAGTCTCCCAATGATTTATGCTTATCCAGAATTCCGAGTGAACCAAACAGCAATTCACTCGGTCTAAGTGAGATAGACCCTTTCCAATGTATCACTTAACTAAACAACAACCTTCAATCTCAGATCTCTTTATCAAGAATTTCAACTATAACACAATCTTCAACTGATTTATTTTTATATTTATCAAGGCTAAACTGATATATTTATTTATTTTATTCAAAGATTATGCTTATCCGGAATTCCGAGGGAACAAAACGGCAATGACAAGCTTAGATCTCCTCATCAAGACTATAACACAATCTTTAACTGATTAAGTGAGATACACTCTTACCAATGTACCATTTAACTAAATATGACTTATATCCTTAACCCTCCCCATAAAAATTTTAAACCTAAAAGTTGATAGCCCCACTCAAACCAAATTTACCCACAATTTCAGTATACCAAACGCCAATTCACTGATAATACAGATCCGAAAAATAAAGTCGATATGAGCAGCATTTTTTAAATATTGCGATCTGATGACTAACCACGAGTACTTTCTTACGCACTGTTCTACATAGACCCCATCCTCGACCTATATTCGAAACGTTAATGGATGAATTTCTATATTCGGACCGGACACAATTTTTTTATACAGGAAAAATACGTAGTAGTGTACAAAACTCAAATCTACTCTACTGAAAAGACAGGTAGCGCTGAGCTCTGGATTCATAACCATTCACAGAGCTTTAGGCTACACTGAGCCCTGGTAAAGGCTAGACTGAGCCCTGAGATCACCGCTCACAAGCTTTAAAGGACAGTAAAAAGGTCTCTTCAGTTCATATTGAATCCTGCGGAATGTAACCACTTAGAAACCTTTAGGCCGGGCTAAGCCCTGAAATTACCCACCACTCACGAGTCTTCAGTGTTTCGGTTAGGAGAAAGCCCGGATCACAACCACTCATAAACCTCAAATATACGAAAGGGGTAGTAAAAAGGCTTTTAGGTCCAACATTAAGCCCGAGAATGTTAACCACTCCTAGGCCTTTTGGTCAGACTGAGCTCGGATAACCAATCGTGGGCCTTGAAGTCAGACTTCAGATCAGCCTGAGCACTAGAATTACATCCACTCACAGGTCTTTCGCTCATGGCTGACCGGGAACACAACTGCTCACTTCTCTCTGCTTAACTCTGCCCTTTTAAAGAAATATTAGTTTTAAAAAATTACAAGTGACTATGACCTAGAAATGCTTTTGTTCGCCTAAGAAGTGCTTTTGTTGGGCTTGAAGAAGTCATTTTCTTCAGATATAAGGAAACAGTGTACCTAAGAACACATCTTTGGAAATAAGGAAAACAGTTTAAAAATTCCTTGGACGCAGAAAAACAGTCCAAGACAAGTGAAAATCTGCACCTTCACAAACCCTACCAATGGGTCAATCCAGACAACATAAATTTTCTCAGACAAGTGTGATATGTCACCTCACACTTGTGAATAACAGCTAGTGATAACTATAACCACTAGACACTTGTGAGTAACAGCTAGTGATAACTATAACCACTAGACACTTGTGAATAACAGCTAGTGATAACAACTATTACAACCGCTGAAATGGAGGTCTGATAGATTTTCCCAATACTAAATGTTTTAAAAGAAACAAAAAATTAAAGCAGGTTACTCTTTTCTTATCGCAGAACGGATTCCCGAAATTCAGGCGGACTTGTGGCAGCATCTCTGTAAGCTCAAATGCCCAAACCAAAACCAGATTATTTATACTGTGTGTTTTGGAAAATAAGATACCAACCTGTGATTTTTTTATATAGAAGACAAAAAAAGGGCCAGGTTGGTGCAGAATCTGCAAAAACTACGAAGAATCCACTCCCCACCTTTTGATTGAATGCTCATACACACAGAGGTCTTAACGCAGTTTCTCTCATCCAAGCTCGGTCAAGCTTGTCAATGGATTGGGGGATGAAGGAGAGATGGGTCTCATGGAAACCTGATAGCTTTGTCACAATAACAGAGTGGTCAAAAAAATTCATTGTCCTTCCTCTTCTTGCCTGTTGGGCATCTGGCTTTGCCAGAAACAAGGTCATTTTCGGTGATTGTTTGAGCCCCGGAGGTCAGTGCAGCGCAATCACTTGCTATCCTCGATCTATCCTAAGGTCTCGCAACACAATAGAAATGTCATTGACCTCCAGATCAACAAAAGCAGACCCGAGGCTTTCTGTGAGGCTTCTTTGATGGTGCCTCACACGGGGACCAAAAGTTTGTGGCAGAGGTGCAGTTCTGTCAAAACTTCTGTTGATTTTCGCCATTGAAAAAGAGATGTCCTCTCACTTAAAATATTCGGGAACTCCCAGCTGGTCATTAATTGGATAAATGGTTCATACAAACGCCACAATCAAAAGATTCGGTCCTGATGGTTTGTGGAACATGGTTGATTAGAGAAACGCAAAATACCTTTCATATGACTTCTACCACCAACCTTTCATCGAGGAAAACAACATACACAGATCATCAGCGGACTGTGTCACATTCTTCATCTCTTTTCTGGTTTTATCATTTACTGGCACATATACAGTGTTTTTTTTTTTTCTGACGGCACATTTTCAGGAGATACACAATTTGACAATTTATATGATGGATACCATGCCACTCTATGGGCAAGATCTACAAAGATCTCTTAATCATCCAAATTCAAATACATGCTTTGACATGCATTAACATAATGTATCAACTGATAATAAAATTACGCTATTTTCTAAGATGAAGATCAAAAAAAATATCACTCTGTATATCATATCCACACCTAATTTTTTGTTATTTAAATTAAAAAACATTTCAACTGCATCTATTTGGTCTTGTTTTTCAAATTAAAATACATTTCAACTGCAGCTATTTGGTCTATTATACAATTGATGTTATCCAGTTTTAAATTTGAAATAACACGCCTTTTTATAAATAGCATTATAGTGGTATGTAGTTCACGGTTCGTCTGGTGTTTAGTCAGTCTGACTGGCCGTGCCAAAGTGTAGCTTCCTGACCATGATAATCCTTTGTGGTTTTGGCTTTTGCACATTTCCTTTCGACATTTGTTGAGGTAAGAATCGTCCAACTGCAGCGCAAAGCAAGCTCTAGTTCTCACTTATTGCCAAAGAAATTAAATTTGTTAAACGTTAATTAACCTTGTATATACATGACACTTAAATACAAAGTCAAAAATTAGGTTGATTCATTCATTGCATATTCATACTACTGAGCCATATTACTACCAATTACATACATGCAAAATATATAAGAAAGATAAATTCAGATCTGATAAACGTTTTTCCCAGGATGAAAATTATTACTGATTTCTGAGACTCCCTTTCGAACTTGCATTGAGGCAATAAACAGTTGTTGTCTAAACAGTACTGTCGTCTGTGCCTCTGTTACAATATCTAGAAATGTTTTACATAAAACGTTCTCGGTGAAAATTGAACGAGTATCATACAAAATCCTTCCTCTGAAGTCATGTCCATGAATTAGCATAGCAGTACATCTTAACATGGACTAGCATAGCAGTACATCTTAACATGGACTTATAAAATAGGGAATGTTGGTTAGTAAATTATATTTAAAATATTGATTTTATTAGTACATGTTCATTTTAATCTAAATTAATTTTTTAATATAGATTTATTTTAATCTTAGATCGATTAACATAAAATAATAATTTTAGGTCTGTTTCAGTCATCATGATTCATAACCATAGAATGATTAACATAAAATCCATTTTAACTTTAAATCTCTTTCAAAACCCTCACAACTTTGCGTATGTTTTAAATTAAAGATGGAGGTAGAGATAGAGATTTGCACCAATTGGACATTTGTCTCCTAAAATATTAATAGAGTTTATTTTTATTTATCCAAGACCTTGGAAATTTAAAAATTCAAATAATAAAATCCCTGCTCCCTTGGGCAACCTATCTGCTCCTCGGAACTTATTCTTGATTTTAACGTATTTTACACGAGGAATAAGAGTACAGCCAAAGATATTTAAGTTATCCATACACCTAACCCTTCGCAATCCTGCGTACTCAACGGACAACGCTTACCATGGAATGTTTACACAGAAGGGCAGAACATATGCCCAGCATTAAAAGAACAGTGCTCACCATGGAATGTTGAAAGGCAGATATATGCTCATAAACTTGATTGTTTGGCATACAATCATCTTAATGGTATATCTATTTAAATTGTCTTTTAACTGCAATGTGTTTAAATTGTCTTAACTGAAAATAATAATAATAATAAATATTATATTTTAAAATTACTTATTTTAAAGTTTTAACAACAACAAAGAAAAAAAAACTAGTAAAACTTTTGATTGACGCTCAGAGAACACCCTCTTGGTATAAACCTGGTATAAAGCTGAATGTGTTTAAATTGATAATAAAGGCAGGAATAAACAAACCCTCTTGGTGTAAACCTGGTAAAAAGATGAATGTGTTTAAATTTATAATAAAGGCAGGAACAAACAGACGTTCAAAACACTCATAATACAAACCAGTGTTAAAATTATCATTGTGGAAAGTAAAGGATAGATTTGTGTAAACCCTGTTCGTATAAATCTGAATGTGTTTAAATTGTTAAGACAGGAAAAAACACAGGTTTGCACCACCTGGCCGATTGCATCAGGGGGGGATGGATTAGGGATCAAAGGTTTGCATCTATCGTAAAACCCTCTTTGTATAAACCAAGAATGTGTTCAAATTATTGTAGAAGGCAGAAAATACAGAGATTTGCACTACATGGCCGATTGCAACAGGCATGGATTAGAGATGAAAGGTTTGCTGTGTGTTTAAATCCCTCTTGGTATAAACTTTGAATGTGTTTAAATTGTTACTAGAGCCAGAAAAACAGAAATTTGCACCTCCTGACTGATTGAACCAAGTTACGGATTAGAGATCAAAGGTTTAAGACATCTTAGTCCACAGTCCATCGATCCAGTTTTTATATAAGAGTTTTCAAGTATGGGAAGGATTTTATATAGACAGAGAAAGAGTAACGGTTGAGCTCCTCCCTTCGGGCTGGGAAGCCTTACCTCGGGACAAATATGACGAAATCCGGGTCATATTTATTAATTCAGTATATGCATATACTGCCTTAACTGATTAGTCACAGCTACACCGTATCCATATTTACTCTGTAGATTTACAGTCTTATCTCATTGAAGAGGACAACTGGACATTAAGGACCACAGCAGACACATAGTTACTCTATAAATTTACAGTCTTGCCTCATTGAATACGACAACTGGACTTGAAGACTCTAGTTCCACTGACATTTCACTTACCTATCTAGGTAGACTTGAAAATATGATAAAGTTCATCAAAAGTTGGTTAAAAGTAAGTTCATGTTATGGTATTGATTTATTAATGTAACTGTGCATATGATGGCCAGGGCCTGGTTTGAAAAACTACCCTTGTATGATTATAATAAATTTCTGATAAAAATAATATAAGTTCATACTATAAAACAGCGTAGAAGAACGCTTCCTAGATAGGATTGGCTGTTATGTTTCATTAAATAAATTGTTCACAAACATTACACCTACGGGCACACGACCAGTAAGACTCCTGGATATGGAATAAAAGAAATGCACTAACAAAAGTACTTCGAGTTGCCCTGAAAATAAGTAACAGGCATACAACGTTTTCAATTAAAAAAATTAGTAAAGCATGATAAAGTAGATGCTGTGCCTCAGCATATACAATATGTTTACTGCAGATTTATCTAAATCAGCAATACTAATTCCACAAAACAAGCGGACAGAATGCAGCTACATATCCAAGAAGAGCATTCATAATGGCTTCGGCTAGAACATAAAGGGAACCGATAGATATCGATGATATCGAACAGCATGCCAACGCACACAAGCGTAGTAACGAATGCAAAATAATTGTGATAAAAACAGAGGAAGCACATTAAGATAACTACGGCTGTAATAAGAAAGTTACTACAGTGAAACTCCAAACCGGATGGCATGGCAACATATTCATGTATTATACTATCTAAAAGATAACAATAAGATAATTACAAAAAGATGCAGATGCTAATTGTCAAAACATAAAGACAAGAATCTCATGTAAAAGGAATGTCTAGAAACATAGAATTCAATTCCCCAGCCAAAATCCAGGGCATGGAAGTTCGGAGTAACATAGGAGACGACATCACTTACAAAAGCATAGAAAGATCCTGCCCTACTGGATTGGGGAGGGCCTTTCCATGCATGTCCACAGAACACAATCTGAATGCCCCAAGACTAGCTGAAAACAATGTCCTAAGCAAAATTGCAAAGACTACCTAAAAAAGGCTAGTATCTCATTTTTTCTTTTTGGCAGGAGGCTCTTCATCCTCATCATCATCTTCATCTTCTTCATCATCTTCATCATCGTCTTCCTCCTCGTCATCGTCGTCATCGTCATCTTCCTCCTCTTCATCATTACCATTAGCCTCCTCATCATCATCTTCTTCTTCGGCATTTTCTTGTCCATCTTCAGCACCATCGTCAGCTGACAAACCTTCTTCATCACCACATTCTTCTTCCTGATCATCATCCTCTCCATCGTCGTCATCATCATCGTCGTCATCATCGTCTTCACTCTCAGCATCATCTTTGCATTCAGCCACTTCAGAAGATTTCATAGTTGTTTTGCCTCCCAATCTAACTATGTCATCACTTCCATCAATAAGCTCCTCTTCTGAGCTGGGTCTACATAAAACACTAGACCCATCCTGCATATCATTAGATAATGTCTTATCACGCAATTGCCATGTAGTTGGTAATGAACAGTTCATAGCTTACTGGACAAAACTTGAATATTGAACTACTAGAAATAACTTTTGTACAGTATTTACTCACCTGAACCTTTCCTAAATTTTCCTCAGGTTCTTCATGTCTGCAAGAGTACACAACCGCACTTTGGTTAATAATCCAGATAGACTTATACCTGGAACACCTTAGATTTTCCATGCGAAGCATCAAGTGCTTCAGAAAAGTTGATAAAATCTTAAAAAGGAATAAATATAATTACCCAGTTTCCATATTGGATGCCTTGACTGCTAGAAGATCCTTTAGTGCAAGCTCAGGTAACATCTGAAGCATTGTATATTCTTCCTGTCAGATCTACTAGGCTAACTAAAAAACGCAGGTAAATGCATAGAATTAAAACAGAAAAGCATATAGGAAAATCAGACCTTCACCATGTCAGACAACTCAAACAGGATACAAAATCATGCATGACCAAACTTATAGCTACCACTGTATCTATTACTTTAAAGTTTGCCCATGGCTTGCACTTCTTTCACTTATATTCAGAACAAAAACTACCACAGATAGCATAAATGCTTATTTAACTTGGAAGCCATTTTTCTTCAACCCCAACAAGAACAAAGTCAAGACAGGAACGGCTTTGCCAGTCAAAGAAGCAAAAGAGATCTAAGGCGGACGAGGAAACTATTTCCTTTAATTTGCAAGCTACAAGAGGACTACAAAAATAATATTTTTCACAGCTTAATATAACAGCCATGGCCTTCCCATTCATAAATCCCTGTGGACTTTACTACTTTTGGCTTGAAGTTACAGGTTACTAGAACCCCTTCGCGACACCGAATAAACCCTTAAAAACCACCCTAACACAACAGAATAATGCTTGGCATGCTTGTTCAGGCTGTCAAGCGGGGTTTACTACTACTAATCAGAAATTACAGACTACTAAAAATCAATAGCAGTTCTACTAAACCCTAAAAACCCTAACCTAGTTGAATAAGAGGCACCATTCAAGAGCACACAACCCCTTACAAACCCCAACCCAAATACCAAAGACACATATTTGATAGTAAACGAACGAAAGTCCAGTGTGAAAACGACATTTATCATACATTCACCAACCAAAAACCCTTACTGGCCATGAACGGTAACTATACAAGTATAGAACAAAGTAACAGGCCTCTTAAACCCTAGCATCTACGAAACACAACTAACTTGCATTTTCCGGGAAAATGTACTAACTCAAGACATTCAAAGATACAAGTTTCCAGAGACAAAATTTCTTACCCCAAAGGACAGAAGAACCAAAGCCTCTGTTATTTCCCATAACCTCAGTGCCACAATATTTTCCACGAAAGACGCCAACATTTGTTGGGCATTCAAACTCCTGGCTAAGCCAGTTGCCATGACTCTGGCCATTATAATTTAGGACAAACCCTGCAGAACATTCGGGGCATGCAATTTTAAGTTAGAAACCTCTCTAAATTACACCACAGAAAACCACAATCCGGAGAACAAGAGAATCCCATTATGAAAAAACAGGCTCTTGAAACTGGGCAATGAATTCATGAATAAGGAAACTACTTACACTTGTAACAGCCCCTCTGAACTGGACAAAAAAGGGTTAAACCCCGGAAAAACCCTCAGAACTGAAAGCGGAAAGGCCGAGAGTTGACTTGCCTCAGAGCTCACAACCTGCAGGGAACACAAGGCAGAATTGCGAACATTCGCCGTTGGTGCAGGCAAGGCAGCGCTCCTCCACTCTTGTAGCCGAACGAATCCACTCAATATTACGGGTTGTAAACTCCTCTACACTTGGCTCGTCCTTTATGGTTTCTCCCGACAATTACGTCTGACCACGGGCAGCTCGGGCAGCTGCCCGCATCGATTAGGGTTTCATTAAATTACAGGTAGTGTTGACAATTACCCCAAAAAGATTAAATTCAAAGCTACCATTGACCATGGTTTCTGTGCCCATTCACATGGTTTGTTTCAATTAGTTAGGGTCTGAAAACAACGGGAGTTTAATTCTTGACTGGTTAAATCTACTCCCTCAATTTAATGGAGCTCATCGAGTAAAGCAAGAATCTTTATAAAATAGGAACCATGGTTATATATATATATATGTATATATATATATTAATTATTTTTTTAATAATTTTCTTGACTTCTAAATCACCAACCCTTGCTTCTTGGAAGTATACCTATAAATTAAATTATTATAATTTGAATTTTTTTTTAATTTATCTTAATTTAAATAAATAATTATTTTGAATTTTTTAATTTATCTTAAATTTAAATAAATAATTATTTTCATCGTTATAACACAGAAAATTTAAGAATTTGAAACAAATATCTTATTTTTTTAAATAAAATGTATTTAATATTCAAATCTTTCCAATATCTTAAGGGTTTTTTTCTAATATTTTAATTTATTAAACAGAAGGATTCAAAATTACGCTTTGATGGTGTACATTTCACTATCAGTTATACTCTCAAGATGGAATTATCTGGAACTTTCGTAAATTAATTATTTGTTACGTTTTCCCATTTAAGTTTTAGGAAATTTTATATATTTTTTTTAATATTAAAAATATTGTATTTTTTCACAGTTTTATATGTGATTATAAATCCTTAAATATATAAATCGCATATATCTTTTATTTATAACGTTTTTATTTTTCCCCATTTCTCATTATTAAACCAAAAAACATTTACAAATTTTATTAAAAATGTAGTTTAAGAACTCAATGAAAGGTTCCCCATATGTGAACATTTCTGGAGTTAAATCGCTAATCAAATAAATAAATAAATAATTTATAATATATATATTTTTTGATATAACCTGTAAAATCATTAATTATATTTAATTTTTTATTAAGTTGTTTATTTATGATCACATGTAATCTAGTTTAAATCAAGAAGGGTTCCAATTCATGGTGGCCAAGTAGTGTTAAACATTTTATGAATTAAATTTATTCAAATTATTGGTCAAATGGAGTTAGTTATATATATATATATATATATATAAAGAGAAAGATTGGAGTTGAATACAACTTCTCAAACATGAACTATATTTATATTTTTAGTAAATTTCATAGTTGCATGTAATCTAGTTTAGAGTTGGATAAGAGTTCCAATTCATCGTGCCAAGTAGTCTAGTTTAAAGTTCAATAAAAGTTGTGTGAACAATTTTTTAATATATTTTTATTAATTTTCCATGTGTAGGCACATGTAATCCAATTTAGAACTCAATAAGGGTTCCAATTCATCGTCCCAAGGAATCTAGTTTAAATGTTGTGCGAACATTTTATAATTTAAATTAATTAAATTATAGTAAATAAAAAATAATATAAATATATATGTCAATTACTAATATATTATATAATTTCATTATAATTATATTTTTATATATATATTAGATATATTTTAAATCAAGACTTTACATTATTAACCAATGGCAACCTCACAAATTAGTTGAGGATGTGTCATATATTTTATAAAGGGTTTTTTTTATCGTAAATTATAGATGGTTTTGATGTGATAAATTTTTGTGTAACTTGGATATCAGTTGATGTGATTGGCTTGTTGGAATTGTAGAAGAAAATGCTTCATTTGACTAATGTCTTAGTCAAATGGAGAAAATTCGATTTTCCACATCACTAGGATGACTTGGATTGCAGTTAGGTAGAGTGACATGGCCTTGTCTACTAGTTAAGTCAGTTAATTCAAGTTTGTAGGCTAGAAGTAAAGTTGTACATGAGTTGGTTGGTAAGATCTAGCAATCTAGTTGAGTTATTGTTAGTTGAACTCAGTTGACTGAGCTCTAGTCATTAGCTGAGTCAGTTGAAGGTCAGTTAAGTAGTTATGATTGTTGTTAACTCACTGATCTCTCAGTTAACTGGTCAATCAACTAAAAATAGACCCAGTCTTGCATGGAATTTGAATTGCCTAGTTGAGTGGATGGAAAAGGCACATTTGTATTTAGAATTGTATATTGTTTAGTGTACAGTGCTTTTGCACTTAGTAGGAATTCAATTCCCCTTGGTTTTGTGTAAGGAAATAGGGAATTTCCCTGTTTTTTAGGAGCTTAATTCCTCCAGGGTTGTGCAAGGAAATAGGAGGTGGTTGGTTGAGGCTTGAATTGGCTAAGTGTTGGCCAGAGCGGGTCAGGAAGTAGGAGAACAGTTTTACTGTGCAAGGTGTGTTTCAGAGTTGAAGCAAGACAGTGTAATTGTTTCTCTTTCTCATCGGAATTAATGCAAAGCAGCTGAGGGGTTTTTCCCAGTTGAGTTCCCCTATAAAATCATTGTGTTCCTTGTGTTTTGATGTTTGGATATTATTGCATGTGTTTCTATCGTGTGTTTTCCTTTTCATAAAATAATAGAAGAAAATTGTGTCTCTTGATTTCAATTTGATTTCATTAGTAGTAGCAAATTTCTTGCAATTTCTACATGGCCTAAGGGAATCATATGTTGATAGATGGAACTGTTACATTTACAACCTCAGAATGGCAGGATTTTCCAATGGGGATAGCCACGATGATCTTAGCTAGAATGGGTCTATGTGAAATGGTAATTTAGTGGTGTTGGAGGTATATTCCTACATTTTTCATGCTCTTAATTCGAATATGGAAAGAAGTTGGTTCAAGAAGATCTATCACTGCAATCTGCTGATGAATATTATTCTATTTGGCTGGATTGCTTGGAAGAATCATACATTAACTTGGGACAATATGTGTAAACATGGGATTAGTGACCCTAATTGTTGTATTATGTGTAGAGAGGCAAACAAGAATGTTGCTCATATTTTCTTACAATGCCCATTTGTTGTTACAATTTGGTGCAGGGTTTTGTAGGTTTATAAGTTGTACTCTGAATGGTGTTTTTCTTCACTAGAATCTTGTTTTAAGTGGTGGTTGCGGAGGCGAATGGAATACAGATCCTTACCTTGGTTGATTATATGGGCTATATGGCGGGCAGGAAACGGCATGATTTTTTACCAGTGCCCTCTTGACATTGGTCAGATTGCAACATAAAGCAAAAGCTTATAGGAAGCTAGATTACGCTCAAAATTTGGGTTGTCCGACAAGTTTCTTCGATGGTGCAACTCAACAGGGTCATTGTGCTTATGGAGCGGTTATTATGTTGAACCTAGAAGACCAATTTCATATTTTCTGGTATGGCAATGAGGACTCCAATACAAGAGTTGAAGATATTGCTTTATGGGGACTTTAGTATTTTTCTAGAAGCTTAAAGTTGGAGCAGGTTAATATTTGTGGCGATGCAATCATAGAATGGATAAGTGGAAGGGAAAAACTTCGTACATTTGTGGCAATGCAATCATAGAATGGATAAGTGGAAGGGCAAAACTTCGTGCTCCTAACCTGATAATTCAAATGATGCACATTGAGAATCTAAGGAAGTCCTTTGAAAGCATCTCATTTAGTCATGTATACAGAGAATTAAATGAAGCTACATATTCTCTATCTAAAAGGGGACTTACAGCAGTGTCGGGGACCTTTCACTTCAATTTTCTACACAATGGTGACAAGAATGATGAAGGGGTCCTTCCGTTTGGCTTATTGCTTTCTTCAGTATTGTTTTGCAATCCTTGTTGTTTAGAATAGTAATATTAGATGGTTAGCATACTTTTTCCTCAATTTTGTTGTTGTTGGCAGTTATTTTGACATGCAGTACTGATATGGACTTTATAAAGATAATTTTTTGAGTTATTTAGGAAGACATGATAATATATTGATGCTTATTAGGGTATGAAAGAATTTCTAGATGTTGTAGGTTCTATGTTTTGAGTCTCTATATGTAGTTGATGATAGATACATTATGACTTGATATGTATTGGTTTTTCATAATATTATGAATATCAGTGTTTTTTTCTTTCTAAAAGTACAAAAAAATTACTAACTAGCAGCATGTTACAATCTCCAATATAATGCCACATGGCATCCTATATTTTCTTATGTTGTCACATTTGATATAACAATGTGTTAATACTTTGTGTTCTGTATACATAAAATTATTAAGTTTGTTCTTTATACATGATATGCATGTTTTTTCTACTCTTATTATTTGAAAAAGAAAATGCAATATAAATTCAACATACATTTTATTGAATTTTTCCTTTATGCATAATATTTATGTTTTTTTCATCCTATCCCTATTTTAAAAATATGCAATATAGGTTGAGCATACATCTTATTCGTTTAATGGCATTCCCAATGTATAATGTCCTTTTGTCTTGGAGTTACATATGTACCTCATTGCGTCATAATTAACAAAAAACACTTGGAAAACTTACTCCACTGTGAAAAGTGCATTTGCAATAGAGTTTCCAATATATATATAAAGTAAAGACTCTCAAACAATGCCAAATATTAGACAAGAAGTCCCTAATCATCGATCTAGAATCTCCCAACAAAATTTCCTATAAATAGCCTTGGAGAATGTGGACCAACTAAGATTGAACCTGGCCCAACAAGATCTTGCACAAGAACATTCCCATAGAATATGCTTCATTGTTTCTAATCCCAAGAAAAAATGGCAAAGTCCATAATAAAGCCACTTTTGGCCAACCACGCTTTGGAGGGGAGACCTTGATAAATCACCAACCAAGCAAAGTGTAAAGACCCTCATTATACCAACTAATTTTAATTTTTGTTAAGATCAATTGCCACTAAATCACCACTTTTAATAATTGGCAGTATATGTGTTGGAAATATTGAGGGGCGGGGGAGGGGTGAATTGGTATTTCTTATCAATTTGTATTTTATTAATCTTTTCATAGCATTGGTTATTCTTCAGCAGCATTCAAAATAGTAAATAAATAGTACACAATGAACACAAGAGTTTTAGGTGGAAAACCCCTCTAGGTCAAAAACCACCAAATAATTTTTTAATAAGTTATTTTAAATCTTCAGACCCAACTGAAAGAAAGATACAACTCCCTAGAACTCTAAAAAAAAACATTTTTCTCCAACACCCACTGGAAGGATGCCCCAACACCCTAATGTTTTATCAGTAATCAAATGAATGGATGCACCAACACCCTAGCAAGCACTAACTTTCCCTAGCACCACCCTACCACCTTGAAGTGTTTCAGGCACCCACCTGAAGGTGACTTCAACCACTTCCCTAGCACCACCCTACCACCCTAAAAAGAACAAAATTAAATACAAGAAATTATGGACTCTCGAACCAAGGGCAATGGTTCACTTACAATGATGTACAACGATTTTTCTTCAATTGAGAAAACACTATGACCTAACCCCTTGTCCTAACAAACCTTAAACCCTTATTCCGATAGACTTCTACAATTGTGTACAATAGTACAAACCCCTTACAAAATTTGCAAGACTTTGGACAACACAACAACTTGTATAATGACTTGTACACAATTTTTTGATGTTGATAATAAGTTTGATGTATCTATTGTTCCTTCAATGTTGTGAAATGATAAATATGTTCCTTCTTTGTTGATGTATCACCCTGTCCTTGATAATTGTTGATTTTGAAGACTTGCATTTATCTTGATATGATTTTTCAAATGTATTGTTGCTTTGATGAATCAACAATACTAGACAATGTATGAGTTGATGATAGGAGGTAATCTTAATTGTGTTAAATGAACCCCTTATTGTTGATACAGAATTTATGAATCACATTTCTTGATGAATGAATGTTAAATCACTTGGAGGTACTACAACATCTTACCACTTCATCAAAACTTGAAAAAAATCATTGGCTTTGTGCATATTTACTTGGAGATGATGAAATGTTATGCCTGCTCTACTCTTGATGATAAAGCTTTAAGTGTGCAAGTATTGTCATTGTTCAGATCTTTCACCTGCAATAAGGAAGTATGCCCATACAAATCCCTTGAACCCAAAAGAAAATTGCAAAATAGTACCTTGACCAAGCAAGCCAATGGGAAGGACACATAGACTTTGTGCCTTAGAATGACCTACTCCTATACACAAAACACAAGAAGAAAAATCTGATCTACAATTTATGTCCTAAGAGAGAGTCAAATTTTTATGGTAAATACATGTTCCCACTCTCAAAAAAGATACAACAAAATTTTGAAGGCAAAAGAGCAACATAAAAAAATCCCTAATTGTAATAGATGCTAAGGAAAATTACCAACAGATTCTTGAAATCTAAGATTACAATTATGAACTTACTTAACCACAGATCTAAATGTTATAGATAATTATTTTTGTTGCTATAGACCTTTTCTTCCCTTGTTTGGCACTACGATACAGGTGTGAAGATCAATACAACTCTTGATGCTTGCAATTCTATGAAAACGAACTTCGTTGTTCTGAAATATCAGAGATACATGACCTAACTTCAAATGATAATATATACTGCCTAGAAGTTCAACTACCGTAGATCTAAGCTAGTTTATTATTGAAGGTCAAGGTCTTTTTCTTCAACAAACAAATCATAATATTTTATAATAATGTTTGAAGACGTGTTCAACGAATCCTACCCTTGGGCCGAGATTTGTAGTTGTGGGAACCATTAAATGAACCAAGATTTTGTCACAAGTGAACCACCATATAAGAGGCAAACAACAAAACCCTTTCCCTCTATAGATGCTTGTGTTGGTCTCCTTAGGTATAGCCAAAAATTTTAGAGGAATTATCATCAAATCATGTGTTGAAGTACGTCATATTTGTGGAAGGTGTATGAGGTTCCTTTATAGATTCAATAGTTGGGCTAAGAAAGGGGCTTCTAATGTGAACATTGGAGGGCTTAGAAGGGGTTTTAGGAGTAGACTTTGAGGACTTAGGATATTTAAAAAAAATCAAAGTAATGTATGAATTGTGGACAAAGTAAGGAGAACCACCAACATTTTAATGGAGGATTGAGGGTTTCTTGATAATGGTGAAGAGTTCAATACCTTATTTTAAGGTGACTTCTCCACTAAATCACATTTATATTAAATATTAAAGACCAGGAACCAATGAATATAAGCAATGATGCCACCTTATGGGGTTTTATCCCACCAATTGGGGTCTCCAAATTTAAGCATGAATATCTCTAAATTCATGAAGAATTACGTGGTGTGCAACATACCATCAGAAACATCTTTCTAAGAAGAATCCAACTAGAATAATTTTGACTCGGAAAATCGAGAATTGCCATGTCATATTCTTCAACAAAAGCGGGGCATCTCCTGGTGTTGTTTAGGTTGACAGAAATAACAACCACCTATCAACAATCTCCCCCTTTGGCATTGATGACAACACATGTACTCCCCCTGCCATCATGATTCTAATCTTCCAACACTTTCTCTCCCCCTTTAACATCAATGGAAAAGGGTGACTCCCCCTGACAACCTACTTGCTTCTTGTGGACCTGTAACCAACCTCTACTCCCCCTGTCACCCTATTGAAATAAATAATAGTCTAATGGGAACTTGGGAGAATCCAAAGTTTTTGGTGAAGATACTCAAATGTCTCATGCGACAATGGTTTAGTGAAGATGTCATCAATTTTTTCTTTTGTTCTAATATATTCCACTTTGATATTCTTCTCTGCAACTTGTTCTCTAACAAAATAGTACTTAATCGAAATGTGTTTCATTTTTTATTGCATCATAGGATTCTTGGAGATACTTTTGGTGTTGGTGTTATCACAAAATATTGAAATGGCCTTATCAAACTTCACTTGAAGATACTACAAGGTTTGCTTCATCCATAGAACACATGTGCAACAAGTTGTTGTTGTTATGTGCTCTTCTTCTATTGTGGATAAGGATATTGAAGATTGCTTCTTGCTTAACCACGAAATAAGACAACCACTGAGACAAAAAATTGCTCCACTAGGGATTCTACGATCATCAACACTTCTTGCCCAATCAACATCTATATAACTTGCAATGGTTAACTCATTTCCTTTAGGGTACCATAGTCCATATTATGTTGTTCCTTCAAGATATCGAAAGATCCTTTTCACTGCAACGACATGAGATTATTTTAGTGCTGCTTGAAATCATGCCACTTGTCCAACTTCCTACATCACATATGGCCTGGAAGTTGTTACATACAGAAGAATACCAATCATAGATCTATACATCCTCCAATCTGCATCTTTGGATGAGTCATCTATACTCAATTTGCAACATATCACTATTGGGCTAAGAAATGGCTTGCAATCTTCCATCTAAAACCTCTTCAACATTTCCTTGGTATATTTGATTTAACAGATAAATATCCCCTTGTATTGTTGATATATCTGATGTCCCAAAAAGTAGGTCAACTCACTAAGTAATGACATCTCGAACTCACTCTGCATATTCGCTGCAAACTTCTTGCTTAACCTGTCATCATCGCTTCCAAAGATTATATCATCCACATATACTTCAATAATTGTTAGGTTATCGTGTTCAGCCCTTACATAAATGTTTCTATCAGTGCTTCCTCTCTTGAATCCTTGTTTTTGCAAGTACCTGCCAAGATGGTCATACCAAGCCCTGGGAGCTTGTTTGAGACCATACAATGTCTTCTTTAATCTACAAATATAGTCCTTTTTATCTGTTAGTAAAAATCCTTCGATTTGTTCTATGTATACTTCTTCTTCTTCTAATTCTCCATTCAAAAAGGTTGTTTTCATGTTAATTTGATATACTGTGATCCTCCTCGAACATGAATAAGCTAAAAACATCCTGATATTTTCCATTTTGGCAATGGGAGAAAATGTCCCTTCAAAATTGATTCCTTCAACATTGTTGGGCATGGAATCCCCCCAAGGCATGTTTCAAGGCTCAAAGCCCAAGTTTTGACTGAATCTTGTTGTAAAGCTCCATGAATTGCGGGCGCAAGGCGCGAAAGTATGATAGAGTCACAGGGTTGTCTGCCCTAGTTTTGTAATGTAATGTCGGCTGGATAGACTTACCCATGGTCCGCAGACCATGGGATTGTATAAATAGAGCAAGGCTCTAAGTGTAAAAAGAGATAGATAATGGAGAAGTAGGAAGGAGTCTAAGTGACTAAGTCGTAAGTTGAAGTGTGTCTTTGGGTTGTAGAGTAGGAGAAGGCTCTGCAGCTAAGTGCGCAAAGGCCTAATAGTCCGTAGCTGAGTGCGCGGACCCCTGCAGCTGAGTGCACAGGGCGAGTCGAGTTTGTAACCCGAGGAAGGAATTAATAAAGAGAAGTTTTTTCATAATTTTTTGTATATGTTCTTGGTTTAATGCATGTTTGATGTAATTTGCAAATATATTGTTTATTTACTACGCGCACCTAAATGAATGGTTTATGTTGTTAAGTATAACTTAAAGAACGCAAGTAGGCTAAGATAATCAACTAACATTGGAATACCAGTAAAGTCTTAGGTAGTAACACAGAGCGCGACGTTCAACCCTTGGATATGGTTGCGCGAAGACAGTGTATCAGGTCGTGAGGAACGGGAAGGTGCGCGAAGCAACTTGCGTGCAAGGAGAAACCGCGGACTAGTCAAACTCATCAGACATCTCCAGGGTGTGGAAACTTGGTTCTAGCACCCTCCCATACTACTTTGGGTGAGACCTCAATCCATGCTCCATGGATTGTTGCCAAAAGGGCCAATAGTATCGAGATTTGTTTGGCTAACTTAACTCTAAACCTGGGTCAGGCCCCAATAAGCCAACAAATGGTTCCATTGCTGGGACCAGGATCTGCATAGAGATGTCTGATGTTGTATCACTGGAATCTAACAAAGAAAGGAATTGAAGAGTGGTTGGACAAAAAGATTCACGAGTTCGCGGCACAAGAAAACATGAATCTATGATTATCAAAGGAAGAGTGGTTAGATTGCTACTTATATACGAAAATCCACGAAATTTTCTTTGCATCCTTCCCCTATGAGTTGTACGAGTGGATCGCGAAGCTAGCAGGCAGTCAAGGAAGGTGTAGGCTCAACAAACCTATTGTGTGGACTCCAAAGTTGGTGTGCAGATTGGAAGCATCGAAAGATAAGATCGCACGCGTTGTGGATCACTAGCTCGGTCGAATTATAGGAGGATTTAACACCAAGTTTGCGGTAGATACTTTAGTCAGCTATAGCGAGGTGGAATAATGTTTCCTCAAAGGACCGCGAGGTAAGTACGTTAAATCTTTGAACACTTGGATTAAGATGCTATTGTGTGAAAAGCAGTCTATGCGAATAAATTAACGTTTGAGGCTACGCGGAGTGGGAGAATCTATAGAAATGAAGGTAGCATAGAACTAGAAACTAGCCCCTTGATTTCACCTCCACGAGAAAGTGAGGAAGAGCTCAGGTTTCACCAAGAAGTGCGATTAGTTTGATAAAGTAGCAAATTCCTCGCATACCACTCCCACCTACACCACCACCAATTTCACCATCTTCAATCCCGTCTTTACCCACACCACCTCTGCCACCACCACAGTTCAATATGGCAAGCACGATAAAGTTGTCGGTGTTCAAAGGAGTAGGGAATGAAGATCCAGACTAGTTTTGGTTCATGGTAAGGGATGTATGGGAAGCGCAGGGAGTCATGGATGACAATATAAAGAAAGCAATGTTGGTCAGCGCTCTGCAAGATCGCGCACTGACTTGGTACATTAAGCATTCCAATGACAATCCAAATGCAGGGATTGCGGATATCCAAGTTATGCTAAACAAGGAATTTATGAGGCCAAAATCAGAGACACAGTCGATCATTGGATTTAAGGAAATCGTGATGCTTCCGGGCGAGACCCCTTGGGAGTTGGATAAGAGACTGAAGTATAAAATTCATGAAGCCAATGTGACCTTGATGGATGGGAAACAACGCGCACTGTTTGTAGCATCGCCAACGCCACATCGAAGGAAGCGTTGTCACAGCAGAAGCCAACCACTTAGGCCGAGCCCTTGGAGATCGCGATGAGACTACACAAGACTCCGATACAAGATCCTAACCTAGGAGTTTAATAGATCCACACGCAGTTGAAAAACTTGTGCCTTGAGATACAAAGTTTGAAACAAAATAGGACAACTCTCCTAGAAGTGGGCAAGGAGGTATGGTGTGTAAAGTGCAAAGCCCAGGGACATGACAAGGACTATTGTCTAGTCTTCGCAAACTACCTGGCGGGAGGAGGACCAATACCATTAGTACCAGAGGCACAAGCAGAACCGAGCACAGTGCCTACATTATGGTGCGCGATTTGTCAAATAGGAGGGAAGCATGCTATAGATAACTGCCATCTATTATAGAAGTATACACAAAATTCCCAACAGTTGTTTTGTAATTTCTGCAGGTCAGTAGGCCACGATGAACGCACCTGTAGAAGTTATGAATTGATGATGGATCAGACTCCTACCTACAAAGTTCAGACCAAAACATGGGCCCTCGATCAAAATGTAGGGACGACGCGCACTGGATTTCAGGGGCACGAACGAGGTCGAGGTGGAATGGACTAGGAAGAGGTCATGAACCACTGATATGTTACAATTGCAGAAGACCGGTGCATTATGCCCATGATTGTACAAATCCGACGAGGTCATCATGCTTATATTGTATCCAGTGTGATCATGAGACAGAGGACTGTCCCACGCTGATAGCGAGATTGTGCGATAAAGGAGCACTCCAACCTCCCTCGACTCAGAACCTGCAAATGACGAGGTCTGAGCCACGTGAGGAAGACCGGAATGTAAATATCGTGCTCCGAAGTGGTATTATGACACGGGATGACAAGGGCAAGCAACCCGAAGAAAGTACCTGGGTTCGCAAGGCTCTGGCGAAGGAACCTGAATTTGATCTGGAGCGTGCTAAAGAGACATTCATGGAAGCTAAAAAGAGCTTCGCGGATGCCTCCACTTCAAGAAATAAAGACAAACTGGAACCAAAAATGGACCCATCAATACTCAATACATTGTTAGAGACATGCATGAAGCTGTTGCGCGATAACAAAGCTGTGAAGGGACTACAAGAACTCATCACTAGGTGTGTTGGGACCGCACTAGGAGAATCGCGCGTAGTCTGGAAGCTTAGGAAGCACACAATGCGAATAGGAAGAGAGATGAGATTGACCGCACAGAGCGGGGAATATGAAATGGATAAAGTGATTTTGGATCTAGGATCGGACGTGAACGTCCTACCAAAGCAGACGTGGGAGTGCATGGGCAAGCCTGCGCTACAATGGTCTCCTATTCAATTGCAAATGGTGAACCAACAAAAGATCCTACCTATGGGAAGATTGCAGGGAATAACAGTAGATATCGAAGATGCGAGCGCGTTGGCAGATTTCGAAGTGATAGAGATTGTTGATGACAACCATCCCTATCCCGTGTTACTGGGAATAGATTGGGCCATTGACATGAATGGAGTGATAAATCTAAAGAAGCGCAAGATGATTTTTGAGAAAAGGTCACTGCGCATAGTGGTACCTTTAGACCCTACGAAAGGATTGTGCTACACAAAGCCAGTGCGTGACTATGATAGCAACAAAGATCTAGATTATATCTACAAGATAACTGCGCGAGAGCAGGACTAGGTAAATCCAACAACAGATGGCAGACTCTTTTGGGAGTGCGAAAGCTCCTGCACCTCAGATTCGGATGAGGAAATAGGACGATGGCAGAACTAGGCACACGAGGTAACTATGCTCAATTGTAACATGATGACAAGGTCACTGCGTTGCATGGAAACCGAGGTAAGAGATCTGCCTATGTATGACAGGTTGAGCGAGGTGGATGATTTCTTGAACAAATTTGAAAGAGAAGTATCGGAGTAGCAGCATTTCGACGCTCTGAAATGGGTACTGCGCGCTACGCCCTCAAGATGGTGGGGTACGCTTCAAAGAAGTTTTTAGGACTGGCGCGAATGCAGAAGGATGAAGCGCATGCGGTTTGGGACGCTTTAGATGCGCTAACAAACAAGTATGACGGATGGGATGATCCACATGCACACCTCGTGAAATGGACCAAGGTCTATGGGGAAGAGCCACAGCCTGAGTGGGTGCACCTGTTCTATCATACCCTGGATATCATACCCATGAATTGGTATACGAAGACGGAGCTCCGCTATGGCACGAGCGAATGGGATATCTTGCGCGAAGGATTCCTGCTCACCTTCACATTTGAGGATCATTGGTGGGATATTGTTGATGATGCGCTACAAGCAGTAAAGGCAACTATCTTCAGAATACCCCAGGAGCCAATGGAAGTGCTTTAGCTGGAATGGGAAACCCAGCTGAGCTATGCACTGGAGTGTTACAATGTAAACGTTGAGGAGGATGATGAAGATCCACGAAAAATTAACATTCCAGAAACTAAAGGCTATCACAAAGTTCAAGGACCATTGATTGAAGTCCTGACATCACTGCGCCGGTAAAAACAAAGCAGGTAAACATTGGGACGGAGGCCGAACCGAAGTATGCAATGCTCAGTTACTATTGGGATGATACCATGGTGGATAAGGTCATTGAGTTACTCCTCCAAGTACCAAGACTTATTCCCAACCAATATTACGGACTTAAAGGGGATTGTTGGCGATTTAGGGATGATGAAGATCACCCTAAAACTCGACGCGAAGCCGATTAAGCAGAGGCCTTACTGCTTGAATCTGAAGTACAAGGCAAAGGTCGGCATAGAATTAAACAAAATGCTCGGGAAGAATACGAATGGGTAAGCCCTATGGTAGTGCAGGAGAAAAAGTAGAAAAGCGAGATAAGAATATGTGTAGACCTTAGGAAGTTAAATGATTCCTGTGTACACGACCCATTCTCAACCCCGTTCATAGATGAAGTATTAGAAAATATCGGCAGACAAGAAACATATTCTTTCACTAATGGGTTCTTAGGGTACCACCAGATCAAAATCGTGCCGAAAGACAGGAGCGAGACCACCTTCACCACTGAGTGGGGCTGGTTTCAATACACTGTCATGCCGTTTGGGTTTAAATACGCACCAGCCATCTTTTCGCACATAGTTGTTACTGCCTTCAAAGAATATATCCACAAATTTCTGGAGGTCTATCTGGATGATTGGACTGTCTTTGGATTAGTTAAGCACCACGTAGTAAGCTTATGATTGATGTTGGATACTTGCCAACAACACCATATTGTGTTGAACCTTAAGAAGTGTACGTTCCTCATTCCCTTTGGGAACCTACTAGGATATGTGGTCTGCAAACAGGGACTAATGGTAGACCCTGCGAAGATTGTAGTAATTCTGAATTTGGAAGCACCACAAAGTGTTAAATAGTTGCGCTCTACCTTGGGACACACAAGGTACTATAGGAAGTTCATAAAAAGCTATGCCCAGATCACCGCGCTGATGGAGAAACTATTGAAAAAGGATGTCACATTCTGTTGGAATGATGATTGCATGAAGAGCCTGGATGTCCTAAAGGGGAAATTGGCCTCCGCTCCAATCCCGGTCTTCCCAAAATGGGATGTGGAGTTTCATGTCCATGTTGATGCGTCATGCATAGCGCTGGGAGCGGTGCTAACATAAGAAGATGGAGAGGGCTTGGATCACCCTATTGCGTTCGCAAGTTGCAAGTTGTCCAAAGCGAAAAGGAACTATTCCACAACCGAATGCGAGGGGTTGGCTATGGTGTACGTGCTCCAAGAATACCAGCACTATTTATTGGGAGGACATTTCAAGATGTATATAGACCATTCCGCGCTAAAATACTTAGTCAATAAGTCTGTGTTGGGGGGGCACATATGTAGGTGGCTCTTATTGTTCCAAGAATATGACTTTGAGGTAGTGGTAAAGCCTGGACGCCTGAACGCAGGACCAGATCACTTGTCGCGTATTGAGACATGCGAGGAACCTACTAGTTTGGAGGAAGGATTACCTGACACGCAGCTCTTTGCTATGCGCATCGCAGACGAACACTTCAAAGACATAATCAACTTTCTAACAACAGGGACTGCGCAGAAGGAATTCTTCGTCCAACAGAAGAAGGAATTGGTGGTGCACGCGGCATATTTTTCTGTCATCGTGGGGCACCTATACAAAATGGGGAATGATGAGATATTGCGAAGGTATGTACCTGAATTTGAACAAAGAAAGATCTTCATAGAAGCACATGGGGGTGTTGTAGGAGGACACTATGTAGGATAAACGACCGCACAAAAGATTCTTTGTGCAGGGTTGTGGTGGCCAACCCTTCATCAGGATTCAAAAGCACACTGTAAGGCCTGTGATATATGTCAAAGGACCGGTAAACCATCACAGAGGGACGAGATGTCGTTGAATCCACAAATGATGCTGCAGCCCTTCGTAAAGTGGGCAATTGACTTTGTAGGATCGATCAAACCTCAGGGAAAAATGGGTGTGCGATACATCATCATCGCGACGGAGTACCTGACTCGTTGGGTAGAAGCGCAGCTGGTTAAAGACTACACGGCCGCCACGACTGCGAAGTTTTTCTTTGAAAACATGTTGACTTGATTTGGCTATTCGAAAATCTTAATGAGTGATCACGATACACATTTCCTGAATGAAACCATCAGCGCGCTCACAGAAGAGTTCAGGATGTATCATCAGAAAAGCACACCGTATCACCCACAAGCCAATGGGATAGTGGAAGCAATCAACAAAATACTGGAGACTGTGCTAACCAAAGTGTGCAATGCGCAGCGAAGCGATTGGGACCTGTGTGTACCTGCAGTACTATGGGCTTATAGGACAACGTGCAAGAAACTAACGGGACAAACACCTTTCCGGTTAGTTTATGGCATGGAATTTGTCATGCCAATGGAGTATACCTTCAAGGTAAATGATTTAGTGTTGTTGTATGATAGTAAGTTTGAAAAATTCCCTTGAAAGTTCAAAATGCATTGGCTTGGATCATACCTGGTTAAGGAGGTCACAAACAGAGGCGCAGTATAGTTAGTCAAACTAAATGGAGAGCCTTTCCCAGGCAAAGTGAATGGCAGCCGCTTGAATCCCTACACAGGTGGCCCGACTATCTGACTAACCAACAGAAGCACGGTCTTCGCGCTCCAAGGATTGGACAAAGGCATAGGACTATAAACAAATGCAAGGGATACCGACACATATGTAGAGAAATAGTTTGGACACAGAGGTCTTGGAACAGCGTATGTAGCAGATCCAACAAGCAGCAGCTCAATGCGCTGCCAACCTCCGCGCAGTTCGAGAACAGTTGGAGGGACTCCATGCAAAGATCGTCGCGCTGACAGAGTGACTCGAGGGCGAGTCACGATGTTTGTGTTGGGGGGGTTGTTGGGCATGGAATCCCCCCAAGGCATGTTTTGGGGCTCAAAGCCCAAGTTTTGACCGAATCTTGTTGTAAAGCTTCGTGAATTGTGGGCGTAGGGTGCGAAAGTATGATAGAGTCACAGGGTTGTCCGCCCTAATTTTGTAATGTAATGTCGGCTGGATAGACTTACCCATGGTCTATGGACCATGGGATTGTATAAATAGAGTGAGGTTCTAAGTGTAAAAAGAGATAGATAATGGAGAAGTACGAAGGAGTCTAAGTGACTAAGTCATAAGTTGAAGTGTGTCTTTGGTTCGTAGAGTAGGAGAAGGCTCTACAGCTGAGTGCGCAGAGGCCTAATAGTCCACAGCTGAGTGCACGGACCCCTGCAGCTAAGTGCGCAGGGCGAGCTGAGCCTATAACTGAGGAAGGAATTAATATAGAGAAGTTTTGTCATAATTTTGTGTATCTGTTCTTGGGTTAATGCATGTTTGATGTAATTTGCAAATATATTGTTTATTTTCTGCATGCACCTGTATGAATGGTTTATGTTGTTAAGTATAACTTAAATCAGGCAAGTAGGCTAAGATAATCAACTAACATTGGAATACTAGTAAAGTCTTGGGTAGTAACGCAGAGCGTGGTGTTTAGCCCTTGGGTAGGGCTACGCGAAGACAGTGTATCAGGTCGTGAGGAACGGGAAGGTGCACGAAACAACCTACGCGCAAGGAGAAACCGCGGACCAGTCAAACTCATCAGACATCTCCAGGGTGTGGAAACTTGGTTCTAGCACCCTCTCATACTACTTTGGGTGAGACCTCAGTCCGCGCTTCACAGACTGTTGCCGAAAGGGCCAGTAGTACTAGGATTTGTTTGGCTAACTTAACTCTAAACCTGGGTTAGGCCCCAATAAGCCAACAAACATGTGCATATCCTTTGCAAACTAACCTTTCTTTTTTCCTAGTAACATGTCCATCCTCTTTCCACTTGTTCCTGAAAACCCATTTTGTGCCAATGACATTTTTATCCTTTGGTCACGGAACCAATTCCCAAGTATCATTCTTCTCAATTTGATCCAACTATTCATTCATAGAAGCAACCCAATGTTCATCTTGATTGACTTCTTCAAAGTTGCTTGACTCAAATGTGGCCAAGAGAGTAATATGGGCCTGTTGTGGTGCACGAAGTTATTGGTTTATTTTGGTTCCTATGCCTTCATTGAGATCCCCAATGATTTGATTTGAATGTTGATTCTTTAGATACCATTCTTTATGGGTCTTCAAGGGTGCTTGTTGTTCACCTTGTTGTACATCTCTGGTCTCTTCCTGGTTGGTAGTTGTTTACTTATTCGATTGTGCTTGCTACGGGGCTTCCTCTTTGACCTTTTCTAATCTAGTCTCTTGTGTCTCAGATTCATTTGAAGATGAGTTTCTTTGTTCATTCTTTGATCCATGATCTTCGTCAAATATTACATTGACACTTTCAACTATTCAATTGAGCCTATGATTGTAACATCTTGTTGATGATGTGATCAACACCCTCCAAAATTTTTCCCACACTTGAATTTTGGAGCCTACTAAGGATCCTCTAATTTGTCATTCCATGGTCGATTGGTGTTTTGTAACATGTTTAAGTCTTCTTCCTAGTTTTAACTGTCAAGTCACTTACACACACATGCTCAATGAGTTCATGAGAACACTTCCTTTATGCAAGCATGAACAAGCACAACACCATCCATCAAGAACAAACTTGTGCAATGTTCAAATCATGTCGATAGTCAATGCACACTTTCGTTGATAGTCTCCCTTACCTTGGTTTTGATTGTACTTCTATTTATATGAGTGTTATCAAATATTGCTTTTGAGTGCCTCTGTGTTCAAAAGTGTTGCTTTCACTTTCGCAGTTGTCACTTTTTCTTGTTTTTTCTTTAACAAGTGTCATACTTATGTTATCTTCACTATGGCATGTGTTGCCTTCAATTTCTTTAAACTTTGCAAGTGTTGTTTTGCTATCATTTCAAGGTGTGATTGTTGTTCATGAGTCTTGTGCATTCTCTTGCCTTCCATTAATGGCATTCATGTGTTTGATCCATGTTTGAGTAGTGATTGGATGTGTTTCTTTCTTTTACTCTATTGGTCTAACACTTTGTTATGAGGATAAATCGTAAGTGCAGACACAAGAAATCTCCCTAGGTTTCAAAGAACCCTAGTAACAAACAAACAATCAAGCTAATTCCTTCCTTGAATATATCTTTTCTTGAATCATAAACTAACAAGGTGAGGAAAGGGAATTCATACCTTATTACGACATGATTGATGAAGATCCCCCTTTGTCATTCAATGCAACTCCTCCATGCTTGAATCTGGACATGCACACATGGAAACAAAAAAGGATCAAATGCATATGTAGCATAAATGATTCAATAATTCAAACTAGTGATCAAGGAGACTAGTAACAAACATCATTCCAATGGACAAATAGAAATAACATAAACCATCCATGAAATTCATCAATTAATCCATTAAACAATATTGAGAAGAAACACTTGTTTGTATTAATTTCATAAACATAAAAGAGGTACACAACCTATGCCTCGATGTTGTGAAGCTCCTCCCATTTATCTCAATCCTCTCCAAGAACGATAAGCTCTCCAACCTAATTTCTCTAGCATAGACTTATTCTCAGGAGCCTCCCTCAACTCCCCCACCTATGGCTTGATTAATAGTCCAAAAGGAAGTAGTTTGAGATCCTTAGTCCAAGGATGAGATCCACTAAAAGAGGGATGAGGGCCCCTTGAAGAATGAGTATTATCTCCATCAAAAATGAGGTTAGGCTAGAATAAACATGAATTTGAGGCTTTCTGTTGGGAATGAGTTACCCTACAATGCTTCTAGATCTCACTTTTTATTAAGTCATGTGCGCATTTTTTAGTGGTAGACAGAGCACATATCTACGCAGGGATCAATGTCAATAACTGCATATGTGCAAAAATTGACTAGGAAACTGCACAAGAGACTAAAAGTAGGTTTATGGACCATGTTTCCCAAAATTTTCAGTTGTTCAAGTTCTATAGGTTGTTGACTTGCAAGGGAATGCTTCATGACACTTGGATGGATGGCGATAGATCCAATTTGATGATCATTTTCCTAATGCGACAAAATGACATGTAACAAATTCCCCCTAAAGTGCGAAGACAAAAAAGTTCGAAGATTGAAGTACTTAATCATATTAAGGGTTGGATGAGAGATCATGGTTGGAAACCTACAACAATCAATCAAGGATTACAACGCAATATATAATATCATAGCCGAGGTAGAAATTCCCATACTCAGAACTTAAATGTCTCAAAGCACAATATGGAAATACATCTAAAGATCCTTGTCAATAAATGACACAGTATGGACACAACCATTAATGGATCTATGTTTACAATCATGAATATTTAATAACTCCATGCAACCTAGATGGATGAAACTAGATCCAGGGTCTTGATCTCTGTCTTTGATCTGTAGTACGAATCTAGCCGTGTGAGTGAATGTCTCGAAGTTGAACATGGTAGAAACCACTTGATTACCAGTCAATGATATGAATCATTAACAAGTGCGAGAGGAACCACCAATAATGACAATGGCTCTCAAGGTACTTCCAGTGCAATTTATGAAGTGTGAATAGATGATTTGATGTCGAACACTCACATAATCATTCGATCAAAGGCTAATGATGAAAACATGTCGTCGAAGGCGAGAAATCTGTCATTAAGGCATGCAAGCTTCAAGGTATTGAAGGTTTCTAGATCAACTTCCTAGATAGTGAGCTGAAGTTGATAAGAAGTGATCTGTCACAAAAGGGCCTATGACACGAAACTCATGTCAAGTTTTGAAGAACAATAGTTTAGAGTAATCCAGGACTGACTCAGGGATGGTCAATGCAACTGAAGGCGAAGACTGGAAAAGTAATTTTAATTGAGGTTGAACTTCTCTTAAACATATTGGTGACACGAAAAAATGACTTGGCAACATTTGATTAAATGATAATACCCAAATCCAACTAAATACTTTTAATGAGGTTCGATTAATTGTGAGACAAATGGATTCCCCAACCCGAAAAGATACGTGACAGAGTGTCATGTTCAAGAGCGACATACTACCTTTTACAAATACAAACAAATATTTTTTCTCACTTGCCCCCCACCATTACTAGCAAGTACCTCTTTATTTTTTACAATCTTGAGGAGGATAACATATGCTTGTCCTATAAGCTCATCCTTCAGATGAGTCCTTTGAAGTATTTTTTACGAACCCTAGGAAGGAGTGGTTTGGTCTCATCATGCTTAATGAGTCCTATACTATTTAATTCTACAAGTCTAATAAAGGGGTAACTCAATGTAATTTTCATATTTAAAGGGTTTGAAAATACACGAAAAGGAAACACGTTCAGTTCTTTTACTGTAAAATTTTAACAAGCCTGGAGAAAGTAAAGCTTATTTTTTTCAATTTTAGGGAGTCAAGAGAAAAACGTAAGTAAACTCCACAATGTTATTTTTCGTAAATTTAGTCCCTCAACCTCGAAAAAGGATAAAATAATGCAAGAGAGAATTCTATTGACCATGATTAGTCAACATATACCTTTTTCATAAATAGTCTAGTTTAGTCTGTAAAAGGGGTAAACTTATACTAAATAGATGGTTGTCCATTTACTTTTACGAGTCTGAACAATCAAGTACTCGACAATCTTTTCGTTTTTAAGGAGTCTGAAAAGGTGTAAAGAGAATTCTAGGGTTTCACTTTTTTCATAGCTTTTAATGAGTTCAAAAAAGTGATAAAAATGTACTTGTATTACCAACTTTCAATTTAATTAACAAGCAAGAAAAGATGGAAAGAACTCAACATTTTCATGTGCGTTTCACGAGCATGAAAAGACAACAAAAGGAGCTTGGGATTTTCATGAGTTTAACAAGTCTTGAAAATAATAACCCAAATGGAATCGAGATAGGTTTCATTTTTACACAAGCTTGAAACATAGGAAAATTTTTCTTGAGAGTGGTTTCATTTTTACACTAGCTTGAAACAGGGAAAAAACTTTTCTTGAGAGTGGCTTCATTTTTACACAAGCTTGAAACAGAGAAAAACTATGCTTGAGAGTGGTTTCATTTTTACACAAGCTTGAAATAGAGAAAAACTTTGATTGAGAGTGGTTTCATTTTTACACAAGCTTGAAACAAAGAGCAAAATATGCTTGAGGTATGTTTTCATGCCCCTAGAAAGACTGCAAGGGCACATGCCCCCTAAAATTCATTTCATTCACCTGAGAAGACTATAGGTTACTAATAGGTGGATGTGATGTAGGCTTGTTTACGAGATCAGATGAAAGGCTCGACTTAAAATTTACAAGATCTAGTCAAATACTCAACTCAAATAAGGGAGGATTTGTTTCATTTTTTAACAATCTTGACACAGGAAAAGAATTATGCTCATAATGACCTGTTTCATTTTTTTACAAGGTTGACACATTAAAAGAACTATCCTCATAAGGATCTGTTTCATTTTTTTAACGAGTTTGACACAGTCAAAGAACTATCCTCAAGAGACCTATTTCATTTTTTAACGAGGTTGACATAGTAAAAGAATTATCCTCAAGGGTGTCGTTTCATTTTTAACGAGCTTGACACAGGAAAAGAATTATGCTCATATAACCTATTTCATTTTTAATGAGGTTGACATAGGAAAAGAACCATCCTCATTGGACCTTGTTTCATGGCTTCCAAATGGAAGAAACACATGTCAAGGGACACCCCTTGATCATGGCTTCCAAGAGGTCTTCATTAGACAGAAGAACAATTCTCTGGAAGGAACACATGTCAAGGGCATCAATAGGGATAATAAAATCGTATTCAAATGCCCCCATTGAAGTTTGAACTACGCCAATTCCCGGATCTAAGTCAAAAGAAGTCGAGCAGACAATGAGAGGCTCGCTTGCATCGGTAACTGAAAACATGGGATAGGTTGCCACATAATTAACTCGTGGTGTGGTAGGTACCACTTCCATATAAGTAACATTTAGGGGTGTCAGATCACTAGTAGTCGAAGCAAGACCAACGTATGAAAGTTGATCAACTGTCACAATGTTTCCATTGTGAGGGAAGGACATCACACGAAAGAGTGTCGATACGACGACTTTCATGGCATAGACATAGTCTCACCCAAGGAGCAAATTGAAATCTAAGGGACCCCTAACTACCATAAGATCAATACAAACAGTTTTACCTTCCAAGGTAATAGGTAACTTAGGAAGGATTCCTAAAGGTTCATTAACGGTTATGTTAAAAGCTAACAAATTCTATGTAACAAGCATAAGCTGAGGGGAAACCAAAGCTTGCCAAGTAGATGAGAATAAAATACTAACAGAAGCACCTTCGCCTACATTCATGTGTAGCGCATTCTTACCATAAGCCTTCAAAATAATTTGGAAAGGGGTGGAAGAAGGAAGACGAGGTTATGTCAGTCTACTCCAATCAAAAGAAATAGTTGCATTACTTAGATGGGGTTCAAAAGCAATAGATGAAATTCCCCCATGTGTAGAAGAATCTAAGGTAACATGAAGAACCTGAGCAGTATGAATTTCACTCTCTAAAGGGAGAAAGAGATCGACTGAAGATGGAATTGATTCTACCACTTGATCAACAAACAATCCATCAATCTGAGTGACACATGTTTCACCCTCCAATAGAAGAGTGGGATTGACTGCACTTGGATTTAGATCAATCACTTCATCAACTGACAGTAGATTGGGAGAAAGTTTATGGTAATTAGTTGGAATTTGTTGCTATGAAAAAAGTAAAATTTTCAAACAATTTTGAGGCTTCATCCATGTGAGGGAAAAGGTAATTATGATGAATCCCTTTGCATAACCTACAAGGAAACCTGCCTGTCGAAATATGGCAACAAGAATATTCCAATTTAATTTGTCCTTGAATTAAATTGTGAATTAAAATCAAATTTAGTCTTAACAGCTACTTGGAAATAATTAATTAATTTTTTTTAAATTAATTAGTTGGAAAATTCAAGTTAGAATCTTCTAAAGTCATGGAAAGTTTTCCCTTAAATTAGGAGATAAGATTGAGTATATTGAGTTGTAATTAGTTACGTCAGTTTACTGAGTTAAGTCAGTTAAATAGTTCCAAACTGTTTGAAACTAATATTGAGTTTAACAGTCAGTTGATGCATTAATGCACTCAACTAGTGCTACTCTAGTTAATTGAAGATTCCCTCATCAGAAACTCATGCATGTCTATTCTGAGAAAGACCCAGTTGAGATTAATGTTTAAGGACAATGTACTATTAGTTGCATGTGTTTTCTCATGGAGAAAACTCATGCATGTAGTCAAGGATAAATCCTTGAGGATTGTGCAGTTTTGAAGGGAGATCATCGACTTGGTAGAAGGAAAATCACCCACAAGGAAATAGGAGCTTGGACGGCAGAGAGGAAGGCTGGAGAGAAGCCAACATTGCTTGTGAGCATCTGTGAGGATTGTACTGAGAGTTGGCTAGTTGTGAGAGCTAAGGCTTTATATAATTCCTATGTATTTCCACCATGTATGATAATACAATAGTGTGCGGTTTTTAGCTGAGGCTTTCCCCAAAGTATTTTCATGTGTATTATGCCATTGATTCTTCTTCTTCTGGTTATATTGTT
>APFE031758747.1:0-13166 GCA_000404065.3 Pinus taeda | reverse complement strand
TTCACAGTAGGCAACTATTGCTTCACTTATAAGCCTTTCAACATATTTTCTGCCTTTGCATCCATTAAATGTGCCTAGTTCCATGTCCTTCCTGGTCACTTGGGCTCTCCTTCCACGACCATGGGTTTTTGGAGGACGAGCCATGGTTTTTTTGACCCCACCATGTTCATTGCAACAAATTTAAGCCAATTACAATTCAACAAAATACGACAGGGATATTTCACATAGGTGGTGGGATTACTGCACACCAACCTGCCTTTCTCAGACCCACTCTTGCCAGTTTTAATGCCCAACCTTTCGGGGTCGCAAGTCAATTCCCCAAAGGGGGCCAACCCACAACTAGCACCAGCGGATACACTTCGCCTAAGACACCTCTTCTTAGCCTCAATTTGGTGTGTTTCTTCCCTTCGATTCCAAGTTGCTAAACACTGCCTCTTACTAGCTCTCCACCTACCTTGGCTAGCATACCCTTTACCCTCTACCTAGGACGCGAGAGGATGACCCGACCCAATCTTCCACCCATCCCTGAGCCGCATGATGCCACTATCGCCAATCTGTCTGCCATAGCCAATGTCATTCCCTTGCGAGACTTCCCGCCCGTAATTCTCAACCTTCTCCCTCATATCAGGGTTGCAACCTACCTCTCTGCGGCTACACATGGACATAAGGTAGAGGCTACCACCCAACATGCAGATGGGCTGACAAGCTCTACCCTTAAGGCTCATCTCCCTAGCTTTACCAGTAAGACTCCTACAAATTGTAAAACTTGGCCCTTTGTCTAGTTCCAAAATAATTCCTATACGAGAAAGGAAGAATTCAAAGAAGAGTGAAATAGATAGCATGCCAAATTAGTGCGAGATATAGACATACAACCCAACAAATGCCACCAGCTTACGTCCCCAGCGCTTCTTAATTTTGCAATTATTCCTCATACTTCCTCCCCTCTCCCCCATACTAAAACTATTGAAGGTCAACATTACGAGAGCGGAAATATGTCTGAGTACATACCTGTTACCCTTTGTGCATAGTCGTTAGGCTTGTTGTAGTTGGTGGACCACATATCCTGCCTATTGCACCAGTCTCCATGCTCACAGATGTTCCGATCAACACCAACCTTCACTTCTTCCTTATTACTAAAACAACGTTGTCTTTACTCCTTCTGCCACCCATCCCTTATACACTACATGCCATCATGCAAAGGACCACCATACCCATCACCTCGAGCATGTGGGGGAGGGGGGGTTGGTACTGTACGCGAATGTACAAACCATTAATCCCTTGGATAAGCGTTTAACTTTCGGCTCGCACCCAACCGGGGACTTGGCCACTTAGTTTGCCATGAAGAAGGTTTTTCCTTTGATCTTGCACTACGATTTGGTTTGTACGCGAATGTACAAACCATTAATCCCTTGGATAAGCATTTAACTTTCGGCTCGCACCCAACCGGGGACTTGGCCACTTAGTTTGCCATGAAGAAGGTTTTTCCTTTGATCTTGCACTACGATTTCTTCCAGGGTCTGATACCTATGGTCCGAGGGTTTAACTGGCAATAGCTTTTCCATAGGGTCATTTTGGTGGTTACAACCCCAATTGGCTAGCAAGGTTGCCCCTTTATTCCATTCTCTTCTTACATGATTGACCATGATGTAATCAAACTTGTGTATTAATCTGGCAGTGTGCCAACTATGGCTGAGCTTGTCTCATTTGGAACCATGGTTCAACTTTGTCAGTGTGTTGATCACCGGGCTAGAGTCTCCCTCTACCACTAAGTTTATGTATCCCATGTGAATGGAAATTTGCAGGCCTTGCATGGCTACAACAAATTCTTCCTCATTGTTGCTGGTGAACCTGCAAGAGTCTGCATAAATTAAATGAGTGTTGGTCTAGGAATCCTTGAAGAGACCACCCAGACAAGCCGGCCCAGGGTTACCTTTTGAGGCCCCATCAAAGATTAGTTTGATAAATCTTTCCCCCGAAGCAGTGAAATTGTTGAGAGATGTTAAACCCACTTTGCATTTTTTAGGCAGAAGGAGCAATCATTTCCAGTGATAAATTGAATTTTTGGAGAATTTGTGCTTCCTGTGGGGTTACCTTCCAATCCTCCTGAAGCCATCATTCCACTAAGATCATTTCCCTGATGTTCTGAACAAGTCCTTACCATACTTCCTTGGGTTGAGGATTGGTTCTTGAATATGCAACAATTCCTTTCCTTCCATATGGCCCATATGTTTAGTCCTAAGGCCAATCCCCAAGCTCTGTTTACCACCAGATTGGAGAATATGTGGCTTCTCCAAAGGATAATTGTTTCCAGGATACTCTGGTGATCCCGATCCATTCTTCAAAAGACTCCTTGCATCTGCCTCCATTTCTACTCTGCAAATGGGCACGTATTGAGCATGTGTTCAAGGTCTTCACTATGTTGTTGGAAAAGTCAACAGAATGAGGGTCCATGAAATCCCATTTTCTGGAGTTGATCCCATGTTAGGATATGTCCTTTACTTACCAACCACAACAAGTGTGTCACCTTCAGCCACCATCCTCCCTTCCATACCTTTTCCATATTATACTTTGTCCTTCTTGGGCTTGCCTCATTTGTAAATCGTATGCCTCTTTTATGGTAAAGGTACATTTTGTAGTATGTCCCCATCTCAGTATATCAAGGCCATTTAGGACAATTATTTTTCTACATCTCGGTTCTTTATCTAGCTGGTTCCATTGTTCAGTCTCAATGGCCTGAGACCAATCGTCTTTCTTCTTCCATATTCTCCATCTTCCCTCCCCTTGTTCTTCTTTCCTAAATTGCTTGACCAAATGGATGTTCTTGTCTATGGTATATGAGATTATATCTCTGAGATACTTCCTTTCAACCAATCGCTCTCTTTGCTACCAGGAGTGATGTCAGAACTTTTCTACTTTGCCATTGCGAATTTCCCATAAATCATGTTGATGGATGAGGTTCCTATTTTGAGTGGCCAAGTTCCAAATCGCCGAAACTTTAGGAGGGTCCCTGTAGCGGATAATTTCTTCAGTTCTCTCCAGCATGTTATATTTTCTTGTCCATATTTGTTTCCAGAGGTCCAGCCCTCCACCTATCCATCTCCACCATACATTTTCTCCCATAACTTGGTTCAAAATGTAAGGGCTCTGAGATCTAGTCCCTTATCCATTTTCTGTTTCACAAGGCCCAACCACGAGACCAATGCCCATTTCTTGACTTTTTGTGCCTGCGCCAAAGAGATTTTTTAAAGATGTCAACCATTTTGGAGCATGCTGTCTTCAGGGTATCCATTCCAGAGAGTTGATAAATTGGGAGAGTTTGAAGCATGGCTTTGAGGAGGATTGTCCTACCTGCTAAGTTGAGGAATCTAAAGGCCCAACCACTTGGCTTTCCTTGTAGCTTTTGAAGAAGAGTTTTCCAGCAGGAAGTATTGAAAGAGTTCTTAGATAGGGGCATTCCTAAGTATTTAGATGAGAGGGAGCCGATGCCAAACCCCAAGACCTAGGCAAGGTATGCCTGAACATTCCCCTGGGCATTAAAAAAGAAAATACATGATTTATCATTGTTTATCATTGTCCCAGAAGCCTCCATAAAGGTGGGAAGGACCTCTTTTATTCATCAAGATTCTCTCAAGGAGACCTGACAAAAGAGCATGATATCATATACAAATTGTTGATGAATGATGGCCAGGTCATTGCCCCAAATCCTCAGACTCTGAAGCCTTGATTCCTAAACTTCATTTTTAATATAACATCTCCACCTTTCTTCCGCAAGGATAAAGAGGAAAGGGGATATAGGATCACCCTGTCTTAAGCCACGGGTTAGGTCGAAGGTAGGGGTGGGAGACCCATTTAGCATGATGGAGATAACATGGGAAGATATCATGGAATATATCCATTTTATCCATATTTGATTGAATCCAAAATCTTTGAGGATGTTATTGAGGTAAGCCCAACTTAGCCGATCATAGGCCTTCCATAGATATAGCTTAATCATCATCCCTGGAAGCTTTCTCACCTTTAGAAAATGAAATATTTCTTCAGAGGGTACAAACCCATCTAGGATTTGTCTTCCCTCTACATATCCAGTTTGCTCCGGAGACATGAGGTTGGGGAGAAAATATTTAAGCCACTTTACAATAACTGTAGCAATAATTTTGTATATAACATTACATAAGGAAATCGAACAAAACCCTTGCGGATATTCAAATTTCAAAGTTTTAGGAATGAGAGAAATAAAAGTGACGTTTAGACTAGGGCATACCTTTTGATTGCATCGAGATTCCTCCACAAGCTCTAGAATGTCCTATCCCATGAAGCTCCAAGTTGCCTGGAAGAACTCTGCTGTGAACCCATCTGGGACAGGGGCCTTATTTTTTTCATTCCTTTGACTACCTCTTCAACTTCCTCTAGCGTGGTTGCTCACATCAGTGCTAGATTCTTCTCTCAAGATATCAATTGTGGGATATTGTTCGTAATCCTTTGGATGGCTTCAGAGTGGTCCTCCGGTGGTTTTGTAAGGAGATCATTGAAATGGTTCACTAGTAGCTCCTCCATTTCCTTATGTTTGACCCTATGATTCCCCTCTACATCTTTCAAACAGTGTATTCTATTGTGTTGCTTATGTTGGACCATGGATTTGTGAAAGAAACAAGTATTTCACTCACCTTCATGTAGCCAGTTCACCCTTGATTTCTGCTTCCAAAGAATTTCCTCTTGTTTTCTTCGTTCCTTTAGCTGATTGATTAATTACCCTTCTTCTTTCACTAGGTCATTTGATATTCCTTCTTGTATAATTTTTTGTTGCAAATTTACCATTCTTTGACTTAACTGATTTTGAGCATTCAAAATATGGCCAAATTCTTCTTTGCTCCATTTCTGAATTTTGTGTTTGAGTTCCTTAAACTTTAGTTAGAAGGTGTGCATGCAGTTCCTCCCTTGCTCTTCACTCTTCCCCCACCATTCCTCAATTTTCCTAAGGAGATCGGGGTCTCTTAACCAAAAAGCCACGAATCGAAACGGGTGGTTCTTAGGTCGCACCTTCATATCTATTTACAGTCTTATTGTTTAGTGATCTAAGCCCATACATGGGAGGATTGAGGCTTCCATGAATATGTCCTTGCTTATGGCTTGCTCTGAAATCAAGTATCTGTCTAAGCGAGAAGCGATCTGGTGGCTTCCTCCCCTCCTATTATTCCATTTATAAACTCCATTCATCATTGGTAAATCTACTAGGTGAAGCTCCTCTATGATGTCTCTAAAGGCTTCCATATCATCTTCCTTTCTTCTCCTTCCTCCCTTTTTCTCAGTAAGAGAGGTAACCATATTGAAGTCTCCTCCTACAACCCATAAATCATCTAGTTGTAGGTTCCTTATTTTTGTCAAATTCTAAAGAAACACCCGTTTTTCTCCTAGGATGTGGGGTCCATAGACCCCTGTGAGCAGGACTCAGTGTCTGGATCCAATATGATGGAACTTACCTGAGAGTATTTTTGGTAGACTAATCCATTCATCAAACTTTATGTCCCTAGGGTTCCATAGGATCGTAAACCCTCCCGCACTGCCATTTGCATCCCGATCCTTTACTTGGTACTAGGGTTTAAAGTTTTCCAAATTTTTCTTCAGCTTTCTTTTGCTAAACTTTGTCCCATGTATTATCATAATGCTAGGCTTATCTTTCTTTAGTCTCTCTTTAATATGCCTTTGTTTGCCTCTACTGTTGAGGCATCTTATATTCCAGGATGTAATTATCATTTCAACGGTTTGGGGGGTTGGTAAAATACCTCTCACAACGGTACTACCCTTATGGAATTTACTAATAGGTCCCCAACCATTTGGATGGACTCATTCAAATTTATTCATCCCCACTTCTTATGCCCTTTTCCTTAAGATCCTAGATCCTGAACTTGGCTGACTTGGGACCCTAGATGTTCTGTTTGAACTATGACATTTGTACCCTGTTTGGCCTTTTATTGTTGGAAGGGTTCCTTATATAATTTCTTCTAGTCCTCTGGGATGAAATGCTCATCCAAATTTCGCCATCCTTGTGGTAAGCATTTCATCAATTGTTTGTCTACACTAATATCTTCCTTCTGATTATCAATCTCCATATGGGCCTACTCAACTATTTGCATAGGGTTTTCTTTTCCTTGAGGTTCCATTGCAGCTTTTCGTTTTGGCTTGCACCCCTTGGATTGTCCAAGGTTGTTTCTCCTTCCTCCTCCTCCTCCTCCTATAGTACATCAAATTGATTTTGATTTTGGCACTCTTTTTCATTCTATGCAGCTCTCTGGTTCCTGGTATGCCTCTGATTTCTTTTCTGTCGATGGACCTTCTAGAATCCTTCCCCATCTTCTCTTTCCCTTGTTTTCCCTTCTTTTTTCTTAGTTGTAGGGCTTTCATTATGGTTTAACGGTGAGGCCTGATACAAATGTCCATATTCATGGCAGTGCCGACATCTAAAGGGGATATGCTCATAGTCCAAGGGTTGTTGCCAGACGTCGTCATTATATTTCAGTTCTATGAAGTCCAACAATGCCTCAGTAATGGTCATGTAGACACAGATTCTAGCATAGGAGGTGTACTGTCCTCGTCATGTAGAGTCTGCAACGTTGATGAAGGTTCTAATAGAGTTGCCAATCCCTTCTAGGATTTTCGATCCCAGAAGTCCATTGGGAGGGAAAATAGCTAGACCAAAACAGGGGCAGCGAGGAGCTTTTCCTAATCTGGTTTGTAGCATTCCTCCTAGTGTCTTATGAAAAGCCCTGCATTGTTGAAGAAGTAGGGTCCGTACTCAAAACCCTCTCTTTGTCCTCTAGGTTAGAAAATATTACTGTGAAGAGGCCTTTTGTTCCCAGTTTGAGATCAAAGTGACTCTTCGGTTTCCATATGTGCTAGATCCATTTAGTCAGCTCTTTTTCTATGGGCCATGCTCCAATGAATTTGTAGATGACGGCATGGTCCTTCATATTTTTCTATGTATTCCTTTGCCTTGTATTGGGGATAACAAATCTTGGTTTCTTTGTGGTCAGTGGTAGGCATTGACCTCCCAGACCCGCTTGCCATTGTGCTCCCAAATCCAGAGGTCCTTTCCCATGGTCTCCATTGTTCCCTATTGTTGCTCCATGTTGGCTAGGGTCCCCTGCCACTATGTTTCGATAGGAGGGGACCACTCCCCCCCTGCTTGGGCGCTCATGACCTCGATCTGCTAGTCCGTCATATACTGTTGCAGAGTCTCTTCTCCTCACAGGATTCTGTAGGTTTGTCAGGGTTTTTTGGTTGAAACCCTAGCCTCAATCATCACTCTTCCTCCGAGCTACCAATTACTTTTGAATAGTAGTTTTCTTTTATATAAAACTATTAATTAAATTAAATTGTTAATTTAATTTCAATCGACAATCAAACATGAAAGTAATGTGTGATTCTCTTTACTCTTGGAATGGACATGTGCCCTTTTAAAATTAAAAAAATAAATAAATACTTCAATAATAAGAAAACAAGGACACAAGGTAATTAAACTACATATTTAAAAATTATAAAACCTAGAATGATTAAACTACATACCCACACTTACACATATATATTTTTCGCAATTGTTTTTTCAAAATATCTTTTTTTTTTTAAATAATTTTTCTATTAGGAATAATAATTTTATATTAATTTTATTAGAAATAAGAGTTTTAATATTCGATTTATCTTTTTGAAGATAATGTTCCCAAATCTTCTCAGTAGGAATGTATTGGCTAGTTGTACAACATTTTGTTACTTATCCTTTTATCTAAAGGAAGAATGTGGAAAGATCATATAGAGCCATATCGCCTAGGGCCCATCCATCACTTTTCCAATTTCCTAGTGAGGGATTTACTGCTTTTTCCTGCCCTTAGGACCCTTCTACTATCTTCTTCATTAAGTGCGAGCCATTGTTTTATTTGGTTTTCTTAGTGTAACTTGCTTGGATACTATTTGTAAAGTCCTTGTCAAATAATTAAGTATAGTTATTAGTTCCAACTCAAACTCAAATTTAAATTATATTTCATTGTTCATATCTTTCGCTTGAGCATTGCTTTCCACATTCCCCACTCCTGTAGTCATTCTTTTGCACTTCTTAGTGCAATTTGTAGTGTATATATATATATATATATAGATAAATCTCCTGCTTTATTGAATAGAATATTTTTTTTTGGTCTGTACATGGGCTTGCCAATTTAAAATACATATTATTTATTATATTATTATGTGAGTTTTTCTATATCTTTTCTCTGGGTTTTTGAGCAAATTATTGTATTTAGATTTTATTTATTTTTATTTACTGTTTTTTATTATTATTTTTTAAATTTATTTTAAGAAGTACATTTTAAATAAATTTTTATTATTTTTAAATTTAAATTTTAATTGATTATCTCATTTTTACTAATTCATTATTTAAATTTTTATTATAAATTATACAAAATTTCTTTTCAATATAATTATTAGTCCTGCCTGGGACTAATAGCGATCGATAGATCGTTGACCTCGTTTTGACCGAGTAAAATTTTCGGTACATGTCATGTTTAACCCAATGTTTGAAATAATTTTTTTTGCTCAATTGATTTTTATCCAAAGTTTATATTTGGACCTCTTATTGCCGGGCTTTTCTAAAAACTTAGGGTAAAGAGTTTAGAGTGGCCTGTATAATTCTTTGAAAATTCCACTCGCCTGCCACGTTTCTTTGTGCATGTCTTACACACGTATCCTTCTCCTGCGAACACTTTGAACTCGGTGGATTTCTTCAATTTAGGGCCCGGTTTTACTTCGGACGCTGTAAGATTTGGCAGCGACGCAGGCTTTGTTCTATTTCGACGCAGGCTTTGTTCTATTTCGAGTATTATCAACAGAGCTTTGGATTTATGAAAGATTCGTCTGTTCCTGTATTTTTCATTTTCATTGTCTTTTCTTCGCTCGTCAATGACTGAATTTGATAAAAAAAACTTTATAAGCGATACTAAAATAGCCTTAAGCTTGCATGTAATTTATTTAAATATATGTTTTTCAGTAGAATTTACCTATCAATTGCGTTAAAGATACTCTGTTTTCGGCCCTGAACCCTACCAGGGGAACGCGGCGCCATGTCTTCGAGGAGCTGTTCGTTGTGCGGCCTTAATGGCCACAATTCCCGTACCTGTGTGGGAAGTGGTGTGATGCTCTTTGGGGTTCGTCTGACGGATGGACCAATGAGAAAGAGTGCTAGTATGAATAATTTGTCAAACTTATCTCAATATGAGCACTCGGATCCGGCTGAGGTTGTCGCTGAAGGTTTTGATGGTTACGTCTCGGATGACCTCGTTCATTCATCCAGCAATGCCCGTGAGAGGAAGAGGGGTCAGTTTTATTTTCTTCTAGCACAATTTTTCGTTACTGTTAGGAGCACTATTTTGATACATCTAGCGGTTTTTCAATTTTTTTAAAGGTTTGGGATTATCTGTGTTGCAGGAGTGCCCTGGACAGAGGAAGAACACCGGATGTTTCTTGTCGGCCTTCAGAGAGTCGGTAAGGGGGATTGGCGGGGCATTTCCAGAAACTTTGTAAAGACTCGAACACCGACGCAGGTTGCTAGCCATGCCCAGAAGTATTTCTTACGGCAGTGGCTAAAACAAACTTCCTGCTATGCCGCTCTGAGATTTTATATATGTTAGTCTTATGCTTCTTCACCTATACTACACTGTTTCAATTCACTGTTTCAATTCACTGTTTCAATTCCTGAGTATATGAATAGCAAAAAATCCATGGAAGGACAATCTAGGTTTCACATGGGCATGGGGCCTGCTCTGTTCAGGGCCGTCGTATTGCTTTCTGTGTCCGGCACAGTATATGTAAGTGGAAGCAAAGTAGGGCGTGATTCATGGGCTTGTTTGGCCGCAACCATTACAGCTCCTGGTACGGTTTTCCACTGCTATTTTCCTCCTTTTGGCAAAAAAAATTATTCTCCCATTATTTACAAATTTGAGATTATCATGAAACATGTTAATTTAGATCGTGGTATGTTTATATTCAAATTCTTTTACAGGTGGCACAAACATAGGGATAGGAACTACGCTAGGGATTAACATTTTGTATTTTTGTTGCAGAGACTGTCATCTAACAAGGCAGGAATGCAAGCAATGGCAGCGGGGCCGGTGATCTACGAGTAAGTGTTCTAGAAATCCAGAGTTAGTGCTGCCTTCCGAACACGATGGGCATGTCTCATGGTAGGAATTGTGATGCAGTACAGTAGCATGCATCACCACTGGTTGGCATTCCCTGTCTTTGCATACGTTGTGACCGTTATGGTCGTTGGGGAGGCCTTGTTCGGAGAAGCACTGCGATCCGCCTTCTCTGTTCTGATTGGAACTCTTCATGGAGCCTTCCCCACGATAGCCTATGGTTGATAAAACCCCAGAGGTTTTCAGTACGGGCAACAAGGGCGTGTGTTACTGTCAGCTGTTTTTTCATCGCCTATGCCAAAGTTGTTAATATTACCTCCAAGCGAGCGGCATTTGCCCAGGTTGTTATCATTTACATTTCCGCTTTCATGATGAGGGAAACTATGGATTCAATCACATACCCTCTACGTATAGCAGGGACTACTGCTCTTGCGGCAGGTTGTGCCTTACTGGCTTTGATCCTTCCGGTTCCAAAACTAGCTTGCTACCAGGTAATCTCATTGTTTTATATTTTTTTGGGCTCCGTAGGAACTTTGAATTTCATGCTTTAAATAATACTTTATAATATATCCAATTGAATTGTTTCTGGGTAATTTTTGATCTTTTACATAATACTTCATAATAAAAAACAATTTAGCTACTAAATAAGTAATCCCATTGATCTCTGTAAATCACAGAGATTTTAATGAAATAAATCATTATGACGGGATCAAAATAAGAGATCGTAGTAGTATTTCAACTTTTCTTGAACCTGGTAAAAAGTTTGCTTCTATCAGTCTCAAAGGTTTTTCTGTAAACATGAAAATTTGAATTTTAAATATGTTGATTAAATGACTAAAAATTTGAATATGACCTCGGTTCTTCAGTTTCAAGAGAAAAGCAAGCTGTCTGCTCGCATAACCTCAGAGGTCTTCAGACTTTTGGCTGAAGCCTTCAATGCAGATGAATACGAGGAGGCTAATTCATTACGCTTCCAAGCTAAGTCCTTGTCCACAGCTGCAGGCATTATTCTTAAGCAAGTGGAAGACAACCAGGTCGAAATTCCTATTATATTGACATACATACCTTTCTACCATATGTTCCTAGTTAAATTGCAGCAGTAAACTCTAATCTTTTGTTAGCGTGCAACAGGTAGATTTAAAGTGGGAGCTGCCAGCAATAGGATGTTTGCCATCGGTTAGACTTTTCAGTAAAGAATATGGTAAACTGAAGCAATCTCTTGCAGGCATGGAAATGGCCCTGAAATTTTCACCCCCCTCTCAAATCGGAGACACAACACATGGCACGATTTGAGTTTAAATTTGACTTCAACAAGATTAATTTCAATTTGAGTTCGAATTTTCTGATCAGGTTCGTATGAGGTTCGACTATTTTTCAAAATATATCTATCTGTAACACTGAACCTCGGAAGGGAATTCAAACATATGCAGCAAATTAGTGAAAAAATTATAGAGAACTTCTATGATTCTTATAATATAAAGAGACAAATCTGTATATTAATGTAATGTTTTATGCAGCAAGAAACAGAACTCTGAACTCTGTAAAGCGATTTTGCTCTGATGTTAGAAATTAGAGATATCTAAATTAAAAGTTTCAGAAACCATAGTACCTTGATCTGTAAAGCGATTTTGCTCTGATGTTAGAAATTAGAGATATCTAAATTAAAAGTTTCAGAAATCATAGTACCTTGATCCGTAAAGCGATTTTGCTCTGATGTTAGAAATTAGAGATATCTAAATTAAAAGTTTCAGAAATCATAGTACCTTGATTCGCTTGTAGCAGAGAGTGTCGAGCTGCTAATTCTCCTGAGTAAGTTCAGAGCAGAGAGTGTGGCTGCCTACCTTCTATGCTTGTTCCTTATTCCTTGTCTCTGTAATTTCGCAGGGGTTAATTCATTCAGCTCATCCAGATTTTGCTTTGACAAAAATGCATAGGTAGGAGGGATTACGAACTGCACAGGTAGGAGGGATTACGAACTGGGAGTACGTGTTGTGTGCAAGTGTTGGCAGGGGAGGGGTTGAGTTGCAGGTGGCGAGGTGGCCTTTAAAAAGGCTTAAAGAATATGCCATCACATTACATATATACCAAATATTTTAATGCACCACACGACCTTCTTAAAAAGGGCTCAACGCATATTTCAACGCACACGACTCATTAAAAAAAAGGCTTCAACATATAATAAAAGGAATTCAACACAAAAAATTGTATGGTTATCCCTTTAATGTATATGAACCACTTAACACACAAGAGATGCACACATTCAACGCACCAACCATAAAAAAAATAACTCATCCATAAACAATGCACACAACCATTAAAAAAAACTCATCTATAAACCAGCTAAGCTAAGCTACAGAGTAGCGAGTGCTTGCAGTTTTGTTTAAATATAGTTTGATTAAAATAAAAGGTTATAAAGATTTGGTAAAATGGAAGCCTATAAAAGTGTATGGTGATCTGTAAATTAAAATTGGAAGAAAAATAAGTAAAAAAAAAAATTAAAATCGGAAGAAAAATAAGTAAAAAAAAAATTAAGAAATTAAGAATCCGGATATATGATAATGCAAAGGTAATTTTCCATCCAGATACGACTGCGAAGGAGAATATGAATGACTCTTAAATTCCATAAAGAAGAGTGCGTTTTTAATTCCAAATCAATACACGGAATGAATGCCTTTTGAAGTGTATAAAATGTCGAACTGTTTCTAAAGAGGCAGTTATCATTTAATTAAACTATTTAACATTTCAAAGCTGCATAGAGTAGATTTGTTTTGACCGTGGACAAAATTTCACATTTCCTTGTTAATAATAATTTGTTATTATTTAATCAAAATATTTGAAATCTTAAATATGAGAGTATTACAAAAGTATAATAATTTCTTTTCCAAAAATATTTTTATGCATATATATAATATTTTTTTTCGCATTTATAAAGCTCACTTTTCATTTTAATTTTTTTAAACCTTTCCAAACAGAATCAGCCGTTGAATATCT
>APFE031758743.1:0-23448 GCA_000404065.3 Pinus taeda | reverse complement strand
TATATTTTTTAATTTTTTAATAATAAAAAGGTAATTTTGGAAATCTAGATTTTTGACAGAAGGAGTCATTTTAACGAGGCGAAAATTTCGCCCAGAATCTAGCCGAAGTTGGCTGGATTCCGTCCACCAAAAAAAGTCCAAATTGTGTCTCCATTAACCTGTCGAGTCAGCAAAAGTCAACCAAAACTTTGACTGCCTCTATCTTCCTCATTCGGACTCGGATTCACAAACCATTCACACCACCGCGATCACAAAGACGTGATATTTAACATGAACCTGGTTCGAGCATAATCCAAACACTTTGATTTTTGAGCTTTCATAAGCCCTCTTTGTCCTGTGTGTGTCTCTGGAGCCACCTAGATCAATTCTCCCCACTGAGGAGCTTTTGGTCCTCCAAAAGCATGAAAAAAAATCTGTAACTTTTTTATACCTTGTCTGCATCACAAGTGTCCTGAAAGGCCTTGCTTCCATCTCCTTCACCTTTGTTCTTTGGAGCCTTAAGTGATGAGCCGACACCTGCAACCTCTACAACCTATAGTACATTCTTTTGCAAATTACATGCCTTTTATGATCAACTAATGACCCCAAGCATCCCACACTTGCCAGGAATTTATAACACATACTTGGTGGTCAAGTTTACATCAAAATGGAAAAAATATCCCAACTACGAAAACATGGCCAACATATCATTGTTGCTCCAACAAGTGATGGAAAACACATCATCACTATAACACATGATTTACAACAATAAGGCCAAACGCTAATTTTGCTTTGACAAGTGATGGAAACATGACATCACTTTCACGGTTTATCATGCAACTCAAAATAAGACCAGACATCATTGTTGCTAAACAAGAGATGGAAAACACGTCATCAGTTTTACATTTTAAAATGCAACAAATGATTTACAAAAGCACGACCAAGAAATGCTAACATATCTAGAAACCATTTTTCACTTATTAAGGTGAATGGGTTGCCTCACTGTGGTGGTTTTTCTTGTCAAACAACTGCTTCACCTGGTTCCTGCACTAACACTTTGTCTTTAAGGTGCTACTCTAGATGGAGCCTCCAACAAGTGGCTCTTTGATGGCCACTTCTATCTCAATGACTACAATACATCTTATTTCTCCATATTTGCTTAACATGTTTCTTTCCCTAATGTTGAGAGGGTATTTCATGCCTCATCCTTTTGTGTGTTGCCATTCTTTTCCAACACCTAGAAGATGTATGGTTATGTAATCCAAAAAAGGTACATGTTTTTCAATTCCATGGTTCACGTTCTATTAGAAAATTATATATTACAGAGCAATGGAACACATAAAATATTGCAGAAATATAAACACAGAAAATGCATAAAACAAGAGAGAGACAAATATACATGGTTCACACAGTTTGGGCTACATCCACCCCAAATAGCCAGTCCTTCCTTTTCGTTATCCAACAAATTGAAGAGACACAACCTACAACAGATCCATTGTAATATCCTCAGTTTTCTCTCACAGTCTCACCTCTCTGTTTCTCGCTCGAAGAATACACATCTATTACACAGTCTCAATACAATGCCCTCATACAAAGAGAGGGGTTTCCTTCTAGGGCAAAAAACCATAAACTAAGAATAAATTCTATCGTCAGATCATCTGCCTAATGAACGACCCAGATTGACTAGAAATTACTATACTTTTACAAGGCAATTTTACATCTGTTTTTAGCTTTGGGGTCGTTGCCCCCAAAACCCCCGCCGGGGGACCATTGGCCCCCGAACCCCCAAACTGGGGGGCATTAGCCCCCCCCAGAACCTCACAGAGGGGACAAGTCCCACTCATACCCCCCCCCGCGTGGAGGGGTGTACAATCTTCCTGGGGTATACATCTGGATGAAACAAAGACCTCTAAATAATCATGCTCCACATCCAACACGTTCATCTCTAACGACATGATTATAATCGAAATGAACATTCGAATGTCAAGAGTGGTTATACCTTTCCTTGCCATCTCTGGTGTAAGTATGGTGATGAGAGCTGGCCTCAGCTCTTTCCTTGCAATGGAAACTGCCATGGGATGATGGGGATGTGTTCCCATCATTCTCTTTTCTCAATGATTTTGATGATGTCTCGAAAGCATATGACACCTTCGAGCATTCTCCTTTGGTGTACCTCAAGCCTGCAAATTGAGGTCTCTGCACAACCTCCAATGGTTGAGTTATGCCTTAGTTATTAACACCAAGTTTTCCTTCCTCCTCGCACCTCATCCTTGTAAGGAGCCTTATGTTTGTCCCTGTAATTGGGATCTCCAAATCTCCAACAGAAATCATATTATCTGAAGACTAAACCAAAAGGAAATCAACATATTTTACCTCCTCTTTCGATTTGGAAAGAACTGATGAGGGTTGCTCATCATCTGTTGTTGGTTTGCTAGCTATCTCGATGTATTCCCCAACTTCCTTTCTAACATACTCAAGTCCTACTTGACGAGGTAATTCTTTGACTTTGATGGGGTTAACAATGCCTTGGCCATTAATGCCTAAGCCTTTTCCTTCATACCCCATTTTCTTCAACAATTTGGAGCCAATTCATATGGTATGATTTTCAAAAACAATGAAATCATCATCAGGAAACATACATGAAGATGGACAACTACTTTTTACCTCGCATGGGTCATGCTGCAGCTGTTCCAAGGCCTTGTCCTTAGCTTGTAGTTGTTTTAGAAAACTATGTTTTTCCTCTTTCTCTTCATGTAGAAGAGTCTTCAATTCATTGTTCTCTATTTGAAGATTATCTTTGTTGTGCTTTAGTTCTTCCAGGTCCTCTTTCGTGGCTCGCAACTGAATCTGCAATCACTCAGTTTCTTTTGTCTCTTTCTGTAGAGTTTCATACATTATTTCCACCTTTTCGGAAATTTTGAGCATGGTCCCCTACATCTCCTTTTCATCCTATGTCGCTGCACATTCCATTGTTCATGTTGCAATTCACATCAATGCAAAGACTACTCTGATACCACTTGATCCAGGTCCGGGTGTGACAAAGGACCCTTCCAAGACCTTTTACTTTCATGATGTGTTAAATTGCATTTTTTAAAAGAACATTAATGAATACATCTGCATGTTGTAAAGAGAGGAACATGACAATCATCAGTACATGAAAACATAAGTCGTTGATAATGGAATTCATCTAGGAGGGACTACATCACCGGTCCCCAGTGTCAAGATGGTGTAGGCTGCTACATTAAGTGTTGTCAATAATGATGATGTACATAAGAGGTGATGTCTCTATCATACAAGGAAAATTCCCTCACACAGGAGTGGCTTCAAGAGATGTTCCGCTACAGGAACTCTCAGTCAAAAAGGACTCTTATCAGTGTGACGTAAACTCATGCATGATGATCATGAGCATCCCACCAACATGGCATAAAAGGGATCTCAATGCAAACATATATGGAAACAACATGAGTATCCCATAAACATACAACAAAGGGATCTCATATAAAACATGACGAATCATGAAAACAAGTACATCACACAAATGATTCCACTTCACATCAAGAATGAATCATGTAAATAAGTAAGAAACAAGATCCCACATCAAACCATGGGCTGTAAGGGTGAAAATAATGTCACCAGTAAGGGAAATGATGGCTCTTTGGGTAGGGACATAACATGCTTGACATCTTCTGGTAAATTCTGGGGCTAGGAATGTCAAGGGGGAAATATAATGGGGGAGGTTGGACTCCTAGAGCCAAATTTTATCGATTTTGTCTATGTGCTTATCCTCTATGGAGCAATTCAATTCCAAAAAATCGCAATCACACTGAGTTTCATTTATCTTGTAATCCCTATCAGCTAAAGGTATATGATATAAATCTATAGAAGGGGGAATTAAAATATTAATGGAATTATCTTGAGTCTTATTCTTAGGAGGCATTACTATAAAAATATGTGAATAGGATGAATTTGCAGAGGAGGCTTACCGAGGACAGCAAAATAGTGGACTGTCAGGTGAAAATGGAAGGTAATGTCAATTTCTGTCGTAATCTGACTGCAAAATTGCTATGATAGAGATCGTTGTGGGAAACTGTGAATAACAGAAAAACGACAAGAGTGAAAAGGGGTGAGAATGACAGGCTAAGAAGATTTTAAACGCTGAGAATAGTCCTGTTAAGAATGGCGTGGGACCGTTAGTCTTAACGGTTACCCGGGAGAAAATTGAATTAAATGGAGAACAGTCATTTTGGCCGGGAACACATTTAATTGGTTCAATGATCATGCCATGTGGTGGGCAGAGAGTGGTGGAGGACAAGTGGTGGGGTGTAGAAGGATGGATGAGGGAAAGTGGTTTCCAGAGGGGGTAGCAGGAAATTATCAATTTTAGTTTTTTTTGGGGGGGGTACGAAATCAAAATGTAAAGGATGGGGCTTGACGGGGAAAACTGCTTTCCGGAGCCCCCTGGCGGTAAAGGCAGAATGGAGAGGGGGGGTGAAAAAGGATAAAGGCCATGGATGAAGTGTGAGAGTGGATCCCAAGGGTGCTGAGTGGGGTGTATTTTATCCTTAATATGACAAACAAAATCTTTGTTTGGTTGCGCTTTTGATATTTGCTTTCCTGACTTAGGATAAGGGAAAATGAAACAAATGAAAAATGTCAACCATAGTGCACATATTTTCCCTTTTGGACTTAGGATAAAGGATAAATAATAAAACATATACAATAATTTATCCCATCATACATATTATGGCATTTTGATGATATTCTCAAAACTTAGGATAAAATTTACATAAGCAAATATTTACCAAATCACCTAATCTTCCTACCCTTAGCTAAACTATCATTTTTATTTTTGTCTCTAGGGTGTATTTAGACTAGCAAACCCATTTTTATTTTCTTTTATACAGAATGAAAAAACTACCTAACCTATCCCTTATTTCTGGACCTATTGATCCAGGTTAAACAGTTAGACCAATATCATTTTCTACCTAACTAATGATTTACCCAAATTAAACTTTTGGGTAAATATTTATTCTCTATCTTAATTTACAGAAATTTAAAGGAGTTTAATCATGATTACACTGTATGATTAAACTAAAAACTAGTAATTGTGGCATTTTGAACAAGCTACACATAACTTTTTATTTTCAGTAATGAAGCAAAACTATCTATGAGTAGTGGCATCTAGACTTGCAACACTTCCAGAATTATTTATTTTTTGTTTTTCTTTCTTTTGGTGGGGTTCAATCTTTTCTTCTTTTTCAATATTCTTGTTTTTTCTCTTTTTCATACCCTCTTTTCATTTTTTAATTTTTTGTTTTCTTTTTATTTGGAAATCATTGGCAGATTGAGAAGTATTTACAAAATAAGATTCTTGAGATACAATACTCAATTATTTTGAGATCCTATAAATTATAGGACCCTAACAGTGGCTCCAGCCAGGGATGGTGATCTCCCTGTGAGGTGCCAAGAATATCTGATCAATAGCATTGAGTGTCTTATTTCACCAATATATACCTATGATTTCTTTGTTACAGTGCTTATGTTAACTCATCAATAGAAGCTCAGGGCCTTCTCTATGGGCTTCAACTTCTGTTAATAGGTCACCTAATCCAAACAATAAGGACAATGATATTTACAATGATAAATCTTAGGAAAACTTCTATTGCTCAAAGAAAAAGTGTTTGAGCATCCTGTCATTGACAGGTCGACCAGGTAATTATGTCCCATCTAAATTTCTGATAAAAAATGCATTATTCCCTCTGAAAGCATAAATGACATAAGGTCCCATCCATAAGTTGTCAAATTTTACATGCTTCCATTTGTCTTCTCTTCTAGAACCCCACATTAAGACTTTATCACCCAAGGTGAAATCATCTGCTTTTGTCCTTCTGTCGAAAACTTTCTTGATATTCCCATGGATGACTTGAGCCTTATTATAAACTTCTTCCCTGGATTGCTGCAACTAGATTGTATCATCAATTCTCCTTTGAATGTCATTTGGCTCAGCCTGTAATTCCTAAATTAACTTCATGACTAGAACTCCCAAAGAGGATGGAAAAACAACATCCATTCCATAAACCAATTGGTATGGTGACATGGCAATGGATTTCTTTATGGTGAGCCTATCAAGCCAAAGTGCATTTATGAGCTTTGTTGTGCCATGAATTTTTGTTATCTGCTAACATCTTGTTGATGATTCTAGACCTGCCAACATATTAAGGGGATATTCCCGATAAGAATCCCCAATTAGACCTCAGACCATTTGGTTTAGGAGTCCCAGTAGTGGTTCGTAAGGTAATTCCTTGACTGTGATGTCGCATAGAGGCAAGTAAGATAACTTTGTTAGTAGCAAGGGTGTGACCACTACAGTGAGTCAAGGAAGGTGAATGAGAGGTTTTAACACATGGGAGGGTGAGATGTGTGTGCCCCTTAGCAACTTGTAGTAGTACTCAGCTGAGAAGGGAACACACGAGCGAAGATGCATCACACGCTGGAAAGCAGATCATTCGACAATCCCAAGTGATGGTTAAACCGATAGCACATCTGCCACAAGATTCATATACTTGCATACGAAGTAGTTCATACACAAATATGTAAGATATGTAGAAAATATTCTGTAGGTAAACCCGATAATGCAATATAAATCAAAGTAGAATACTATAACCTACTTCTACTATCAATTTGCAGAAGCTTAAAGATCAAGCTGAATAATACAACAAGAAGAAGAAGAATCAATGCACAATACACATGAAAATACTTTGGGGAAGCCTTAGCTAAAAAACCCACTATCTGTAATATCATACAAGGTGGAAATACATAGGAATTATACAAAGCCTTAACTCTCACAGCTAGCCAGCTCTCAGTACAATCCTCACATATGCTCATAGGAAATCCTGGCATCTCACAAGCCTTCCTCTCTTCCCTCCAAGTTTCTATTTCCTTGTGTTGTTCCTAGTGGATGATTCTCACCTCACCAAGTGGAACACTGCTCTCACACACTGTCAGAATTGCGCAATCTTCAAGGAATTATTCCTTCTGCATGCATGAGTTTTCTTTATAAGAAAACACATGCAACTGATAGTACACTATCCTTGTCTTTAATCTCAACCGGGCCTTTCTCATAATAGACATCCATGAGTTTCTGATGAGGGAATCTTCAGTTAACTATAGCACACTAGTTGAGTGCATGCATGCATCAACTAACTGTTAACTCTCTATTAGTTCCTCAAATAGTTTGGAACTAATTTAACTAGACTTAACTCAGTAAACTGAGTTAATTAATTACAACTCAAATATAACTCAATTTTATCTCCTTAATTTAAGGGATAACTATCGCATGACTTCAAAAAGACTTCTAACTTGAATTTCTCCAACTAATTAATTCAAAATAACTTTATTAATTATTTCCAACTAGCTGTTAAGACTAAATTCGATTTTAATTCACAATTTAATCCAAGGACAAATTAAATTGGAATTTCTGGATTCTCTTGTTGCTATTTTCAACACTCCCTCTCAACAAGAAAGGAATTCAACTCGATCCTCATCGTGCACCTTTGGAATGGTATGCATGGAACACTTCTCTCTAGTGTTGTTGCTTCAGCAACTCCAAAAACAAAAAACAAAAACATCCAACCTGAATCAGTATGATGCATCTGTCATGAAAGTCTCTGACTGATATTGCCTTTGTCAATTGAAAACTTTGTGCTTCTACTTATTCTGCCTTTTTGAACTGTTGTCAATCCTTCTCTGCACTCTTCAGTATCTGACTACTCTAGCCTCTGTCACTTTGATCTCTGACCGCATCAATCCCACTAATTCCTCTCGCTACTATGTATTTTGGGCTCCAGTAGAAAGGTATGATCCATGAGATAAAACCTCTCAATGGACCCTGCCCAGTTTTAGCCTTCATGGGACTATCACTTCACATTGCCCCAACTCACACCTGGAGGTATGGCTGCATGTGATCCCCCTGCTCACTTGGATGGAAATTCCACCCTAATGGAGGTATCTGCATGAATGGATCTCTTCACTCAGTCTCCTCTCTGCTTCTCCAATTGTGGCTCCTCCACAATTGTCTGAGACTTCTTCTAAGGCTACATGTTGAGAGGTAATCTACTCTCCCTCTCAACCACCAAGTCTCTAACATTTGCCTTGCTCCTCAAGGCTTTGCATGCATCTTGAAACTTAATAGAATACATGTTCTTAACTCGTGAACCAATCTGTTTCACCTGTCTCATGGTGGTGTGTCTAAGAAAAACCTTTCCATTACTAAAACACACATAATAGCCACGGTCTTCCAATACCACGACTAAAAAAAGATTCTTCTTCAGTCTAGGCACATACTTCACAGCTGTCAAGGTGATAGGAGCTCCATGCTCCCTCTGAAAAGCAATTGTACCCACTCCTGAAACATTATACCTTTCATTGTCACCCATCTCTATGCGCATCTTGAGGTCTTTCTTCTCCAAGGTACTGAATAAACTTTTATCACCAGTCATGTGGAATGAGGCTCCACTGTCAAGATACCAAACACAACCCATCATTGATGACACCATGCATGTGACGAGGGTAAATTCCATTTCGAACTGAGAGGCTAATGCCTCACCTTCCGATCCTTCTTAGGATCCCTTCTTGGAATTCTTCAATGGGAAATTAGTTGCATAATGTCCCATCTCGTAAAAATTAAAGCATCTCACTTTAGATTTGTCACCCTTCTTCCCTCCATGAGAAGAATTCGATTTGGAATGGGAAGCCTTCCCCTTCCCTTTCCATGCCTTACTTTCTAAGGCCATATTTTCTTCATCATCATCCTTGGATGAAGAACCATCTCGTGTGCTCCTCCTGATCTCCTCCTGCATGAGATCTGACAACAGTCGTTCCCAATCTGGTATTTTCTCCCTTCCATTCACAGAGTCCTAGTAGATATTCCAACTCTTTGGAATGCTAAGGAGAGTGAAGCTCACCATATCATCATCGGCAGTAGTTATTCATATATGTGGTGAGCTTGTTCATATATGTGGAAATAGTATCACCCTTCTCCATCTTGATTCTTCAAAGATTATCCTTGAGCACCAATTTCCTCTAGTCACTACTATTCTGGTAGAGGTCCTTCAATGTCTTCCACATTGAAAATGGAGTATCCTTCCCATGGAGACTCAAGACGATATGGTCTCGAACTCCCTTAAGGATGATCTATCTCGCTTTCGCCACACACTTCTTCCACTCACCCAACTCTTGTGCATTAGTTGAAGCTAGATTTTGGATTTCTTGATCAATGAAATGCTTCAAGCCATTGTCTTCTAATACAACCTCCATTCTATCTTTCCATGCTATGTAATTTGAGTTGCCTTCCAAGGCATACTTGAGTCTCAAGCCATAGAATGCCATTGCCCAACCTTGAAGTATGATAAGAATTCGATTGGCACCTGCAACCCTGAACTTCAAACTTCAAATTCTCTTCTCAGTATATGTTCACAACTTTGATAAACTTGGCTCTGATACCATGTAGAAATTCTGCAAATTTTCTACAAACTTGCCTCTAATACCATGTAGAACATTTATTGTAGATTAACCCGATAATGCAATATGAATCAAAGCAAAATACTATAACCTACTTCTACTATCAATTTGCGGAAGCTTAAAGAAAGAGCTAAACAATATAACCAGAAGAAGAAGAATCAATGCACAATATACATGAAAATACTTCGGGGAAACCCTCAGCTAAAAACCCAACTATCTGTATTATCATACAAGGTGGAAATACATAGGAATTATACAAAGCCTTAGCTCTCACAGCTAGCCAGCTCTTAATACAATCCTCACAGATGCTCACAGGCAATCCTAGCTTCTCCCAAGCCTTCCTCTTTTCCCTCCAAGCCCCTATTTCCTTGTGTTGTTCCTAGTGGATGATTCTCACCTCACCAAGTGGAACACTGATCTCACACACCGTTAGAACTGTGCAATTCTCAAGGAAATATTCCTTCAGCATGCATGAGTTTTCTTTATAAGAAAACACATGCAACAGATAGTACATTGTCCTTGTCTTTAATATCAACTGGGTCTTTCTCAGAATAGACATGCATGAGTTTTTGATGAGGGAATCTTCAATTAACTAGAGTACACTAGTTGAGTGCATGCATGCATCAAATGAATGTTAACTCTCTATTAGTTCCTCAAATAGTTTGGAACTAATTTAATTGGACTTAACTCAATAAACTGAGTTAACTAATTACAACTCAAATATAACTCAATCTTATCTCCTTAATTTAAGGCTTATCTCCTTGGTTTAAGGGATAACTCTCGCATGACTTCAGAAAGACTTCTAACTTGAATTTCTCCAACTAATTAAGTAAAAATAACTTAATTAATTATTTCCAAGTAGCTGTTAAGACTAAATTCGATTTTAATTCACAACTTAATTCAAGGATAAATTAAATTGGAATTTCTAGATTCTATCTTTATCATTTCTTGTTGCTATTTTCAACAATATAAACAACATACATTGCTATGCAACTAGAGCAGTCCAACTACAATAACAACATATGCATGAAAATGTGCTAGCTCTTATGATATAAAGAAGTGTAAGTCCCAATCATACAATACATCCATGTAAACCTGATAGCCCAAATAGTGAAGCATTACATCCACATCCGCCTGGTGCTCCAAAGAGATGCACTAGCTTCGTGCAGTGGAGAAGCCAAGGTGTGTTACAATGCTATCCAAGCTTTCTTCAAGATAGTTTTATCAGAAGCTTGGCTGACCAAAAGCCCTTACAATTAGTTATGAGGGACTATATATAGCAAAGGGTGGGGTGACCCTTGACATTTCCCTTTGTGACAGTTCAACTACCCTCATGACTCTTCACCTACTCTATGACTATTACATCCAACTATTGACACTTGACTTACACTTGACATGACTCAACATTACAATGGACATGTACTCATGTGAGACAAAATGGCTTGAGCAAGCCATGAAATACATCATTAACACTTGGTCCATTGTGATGAGACTAACTCTTTGACATGCTTGTGATGGTGAAGGTGACAAGTTGATGCCAAGCTTGGTCATCCGTGATGGTGTATGCACCCCATGGTAACATCTTGTTGAAGTGAACTCTTGCCTCTGTTGTATCTAGTGCATTGGTTCAGTTCCTTCATCCAACTCATCTGCGAACATGTGCATGGTCTTCTTGGGTGCGGCTGAACCGGTCACACATTGATGCATAGTGTCCATGCTGATCTTCAAGTGTGTGCTGCTGGTCATGCACATCAACTTGTCGAAGTACATGTTCAACTCCAGTTGGACTTGCCTCTTCTCTTCACCTTGGTGGGTGTGTTGAATGGGTTGGATTGCATGCGTGTGCACAATGACATGCATTTTGTTGAATCCCTTTCATGTGATCAACAACACTGCTCACCATGTCTACTCCATGTCAGCTACTAGGATGGATCTTTAACTTGTACGGGAGCAGTTTCATCTGTGAGTGCATGTTGCACCCACTATTGTTCATGTTATTGTTGCAACTCATTTTTCTGTCTGTGCAACTTCATGTTCTTCTTGAGTTGTTGTTTAATCACATGCAACTCCTTCTTTATTTCATTCCCTATCTTCACGCGATCTTCATATCGCGCCGTCACCTCATAGCTTGAGTCTCCAAAGTTGCTTTCATTATTAGTGGATCTGCTTGAGCTTGCAACTTTGTTCCGCCTTTATGTTGTCAACAACCTTACTCTTCTATTCATTGCATTCGGTATGTTGTCATCAGTTGTTGTTCAAGATGATGCTTGTTGTGATGTTGCTTCTGTCATATCTTAATGTCCCTGTGTACGAACAACTTGATATCTCCGTGAGTAGGAAAGCTCATAGACACTTGATCGACTACATCCCCAAGTGTGCTCTGAATGATGTCTTTGTCTCTTCTCTCCTAGAAACCATTGTACCTATACTGTTGAGAGGTAGATGAACACCTGCAATACCTGGAGACATGGAAACACTCATGGAAAGAAATCTATTAGTCGAAAACCAAAATGAACTTGAGAACTGACTTGGAACATACCTGTGTGACTGGTCATGAAGGTTGAGCAATTTCAGCTGGGAGTTCAGGAGAATGACTGCCAAGATTGTGTAAGGCATAGCCTCGGCTGCTGGGAGACTGACTAACTGCTAGAACTGCATAATGCACAGTCCAGCCTGACTGCTGACTATTGGAATTGCGTAATGTACAATTTCAGTTGGCAATGACTACAGGCTCAGTGATTGCATTGAGCAATTTTCTGGGCCAACAGTCACTGTCCCTTGGGATTGGGCAAAGCAGGCCTAGGGAATAGCTGCTAGGAAGAAATGCACATTTCCTGAGAGAAAGATAGAGCCTTCTCTCTCAGGATTTCACAATTGTGTCTTAGTGAGGCTGCAGTGTGCGGACCAAGGATGCCCAGACTCGCCGAAGGGAAACTGAAACTGAATGTGAGTTTGAATGCATGGTGATACTAAGTGTAAGCATAAGTAAATGATAATGCATGAAAACGACGAATGACTGATTCATAAAACGGAACAACATGCATGTGGGTGAGGCGAGTTGCCGAATCAGTGACCGTTCGTGAAAAATAGTTTCATGCATGCGACAACAGTGTGATAGCAGAAAACTAAAACAATGCTAGGACAAGCTAATATACATGTAAGAGACAGCACGTGATCACCAAAATCAAGCAAAAAATGCTCACACAAGCGAAAACACAAAAAGCGACAGAGATGCAACACAAGGCATGGGAAGCGAGCTTACCCCAAAAGAACTTAGCTGAATGTGCCAATATCTCCTTGATGTGATGTGGGATGTCAAAGCTGCAACATTGATGTGAGGAATGAGCTATGTACCATCTGATTGATGAGTTTTAATAACATCGAGGTTGTGATGTACATGCCACAAATCTAGGGAAAGCGATACTTGGTGGGAGGTTTTTGGAATGATCATTTCATGTAACCTCCAATTGCTAGAAAAAGATCCTTAAAACAAGGGATTCCCTTGCACGCTACCTTGGTAGAAGCAGCCCATGCTTGCAAGTCAGTTTTTCTCAGTCCCGAAGGGAACTGGTCAACTCAGCTGCACATACAAGAGACTGCTCGACTGCTGGGAGAAAATGTGCATTTCTGGCTGGGAGTTGGGTTGACTGGCCAGGAGATTTGAGCACTTTTTGGGTAGTGGAACTGACTACTGCCCATATTTGCACAAATTTTGGGCTGAGCATCCATGCTGGGGAAAATTGCGCAATTCCTGCTGGGAGTTTTGACTGGAAGAATTGCACAATATTGGAGCCCAGCAGGCTACCTGACAAGATTGCACAATTTCTAGAGGGAAGGTTGGTTTCCCTCTAGAAATGTGCAATTTTCTTGGGGAAGCTACTCAACCTGCAGTTGGACCAAGTCTGAGTGAACATCTTGTGAGGGGAATGCTTCGAGCTGTGATCAATAAACTGCCTTTGTGCAAGCAAAACAATGAAGCTTGTGAACCTAATGAAGCAAAACAAGCTGTTGTGAAGGTTGGAAGGGAGGCTCCAAAGCAAGGCTAAGGAAAAATTTTGGAGGGTGGTTGTAGCCGCTACAACACTTGGCTACACACTGGTAGAACTCCAACTCTCTGAATGGACCTTGTTCATGAAAATCAAGTCTAAAACCTCCAGAAGTATTGCCCAATTCTCAGATCCTCTTGGTTTCACACTAGCTTGATTGTAAGATGTAGCATTTGCCAAACTCTTTGTCAATTGACACACATTCCAAGCCAAGTCAACATAGTTGTTTTGATTGGGGCTGAGGGGTATATTGATACACAAGCAGTATAGTCGTCAGAGTCTTGGTTTCATCTCTGGTGTTTCTCCACTGCCAACGGGCCTAGAGAATACCCCGATGGAGTCACATAGGAACAAAAGCATGGCTTCGATGCCAGTGAGTCTGGTTAGTACCCTGGTGAAGTTACTTGCATCACCTCTATACACAGGAAGCCTTTCTCTTCTTTCGCCTTATTCATTTTCATTTTTTCATTTTTTATTTTTTTTTTTAATTTTAATTTTTTTCATTTTCATCTTTGTAACTGTGCATACCACTTATTCATTTCAAAGGCGGAAGAGGGATCTTTACTTATTGAGAGCAGAAGAGGTTGTTCCTACAGAGAAGTAGTTTATTATACCTCTGACATGCCTATTAAGGTTTTCCCCCTCACCTTGCTCTACTTGATTGAGCTGACAAGCGTTAAGCCAAAAACAACCGACTAGAGTAGGTGACACTAGTTAGCACGCAAGAATTGTGTTTTCACCAAGGTTCACTTCAAACAGTGCATGTTTTCCATTAACATATCATGGATTGAAAGTAACAAGTTCTTCATATAGAGGGAGGATGACATATAGCAAAGAAGTGATAGTAGAACACGACCTCTTGTACTTTACCCAACTTGCTTCAAGAGTCATACACGGTTTCATGTGAAACTATCCTACAAAACAAAACAAGCGAACTAAAAAACAACAAAGAAAAGTAAGAGCAGAAGGAAAAGTGAAAGCAAAACAAGTAAGCAAATAAGAAAGAAGACAAACAAACAAACAAACAAACAAAGCAAGTAAGCAAACAAGCATGCAAGCAAACAACTCAAAAGCAGACACTACTCCTACTCCTAAGCTAAAAGTGCATGGGTCATCTCACGTGAAGTGATACTTCCAATGCAGCCGTCGATGCATTGGTTGATCCATGTTGGTGAAGGCAAGGTTCGCGAACAAGACAACTGTGTGAACCAGCAAAAAAGAAAGATGTAACAGTGAAGCAAAACAAACTCTGAGCTTACAAGTAAGCGTAGAACAAAGATGAGTGATAGTGCATGACATGCATTCTGTGGTGCTGCCATGATGTTGTGCTACGCTACGTGCAGATGTTGGGTGTATGCATTCTCTTGACTGTGACATGCAAGCAAATGTGAGAAAGGTAGACCACTTGTGGTGTGCATGTGTGCTTGCTGTGTAAGATTCCTCCAATGCATGAGTGATGGGATAATGTAGTTTGAGTGGAGGAAGTGAAATCTGGGTGTTTGGTTGATCTTCAATGCAAAGCAGAGAGTGATGAGGAGCCTTGAGTGTTTCAACAATTTCCCGACAAAAACTGAAACCAACCTCAGGACAACGAGGGCCTGACAAAACCATCATCTCGGGCTGAAGTGCCTCGATAATCTGGGGGGTTTCAAACTCATTGAAAAATAGATCACCATGGACCAGCGTCTTGGATAGATTAATAATGGTTGAATCAACATCATGATTAGATGAGGAAGTGAATAGATCATGACAACCAATGATCATAAAATTTAGGATGTTTGTCGGCATGCTCATGATTTGATGAATCAGGTAGAGGGGTAGATGAGAAGAAAAAATGTTCACCCTCCGTGTTTTCAAGAAAAATAAATGACAGATTGAACAACTTTTCCGAGGAAGATGTGTCCTTTCCACACAATAATGACAGACTAACATCTGAGGTGTCCTCTGAATGATCGGAAGTAGAAGCATACTGAAATAAGTTTTCACAGGGAAAATCAATAGTGGTAGAATCACAAGGGATGTCAGGATGAAGCGGATGATGTGCGGTCGATAGGGAGTTACCCTTCATCATGGGCTCTTCTTTAGATTCTCGCACACACTCATCATGAAAGATGGTGCAGGTTGGATGCATAACACTAACTCCATTGATAGCTTGATCCTCGTTCACAGGAGGTGAGGAGTTTGGATTGGAAGAACACAAGACAGTACAATCTCGAGGATCAACAAAACGTGAGGATGGAGGTCAAGGGAAGGAGTCCAAGTGAAAACCAATAGGCTTGCAAGCCAAATCTTTCAAATCCCAAGAGTAGGTGGGTTGGGAGGATGTGACAATTCAACAGAGGTGTGTGCATGATCTCCCACATCACTCCACAGTGGTGGAGATGTTTGATGAGGCAAAGGCGGACAATCAATTGTGACAACAACTGTGCCTACCTGAGATTATACAGCTCCATCACCAAAGTGTGTTGAGCGGGGTTCACATATGTGAAGAAGATACTCAAATCTTCCATCAAGAAATTCCCAATCAATATCATCTTCTGGGAATCAACATATAAGATTACAAAAGCGTGTGTTCAATTTTTCAACAGATTCATTGAGTGATTTTTGTAATTTCAGAATTTCTTTGTCGAATGCTTGACAGTCGAAGTGATTGAAAGCACAGTCTATCTCTACAACCAGATGAGCAAGCTAATGAATGGATTTTTTGGGAAATGTGGCACACCAGTGCATTGGGTGCCCTCGAAGCGTGTAGATAAACAACACGTAGCTCATGTATTCTTCAAAGAATCCATGTCTTTCGCATGATCCTACAATGCCAATCGCATGCCTTACCAAGGATATGTAGCCTCGACCATCAAATGTTTTATGAGACAATTTATTCGAGATATTTTTCAAGCTGACGAAATTGTTTCCATAAGACATACATTCTGGAAGAGAAACTCGGTAGTTAGTCATGATAGATGTGTAGAGATTCAAACTAGATGTGAGGTCTCAGCTTGTCATCTGGCCCTCCTTCTAGTGCCAAAATTTTGATGGTGCTGGACCCGTCAACATATCAAGGGGATCTCCCCAGTAAGAAGCCCCAACTAGAACTCAGGCCATTTGGTGTAGGAGTCCTAGCAATGGGTCGTAAGGTAATTCCTTGACTGCGATGTTACACAGAGTCAAGTAAGATAACTCTGTCAGTAGCAAGGGTGTGACCACTACAGTGAGGCAAGGAAGGTGAATGAGAGTTTCTAACACATGGGGGATGAGATGAATGTGCCCCTTAGCAACCTATAGTAGTACTCAGCTAAGAAGGGAACACATGAGACAAGATGCATCACAAGATGGAAAGTAGATTAGTCGACAATCCAAAGTGATGGTTAAACCAACAACACATCTGCAACAAGATTCATATACTTGCATACAAAGTAGTTCATACACAAATATGTAAGTTAAGCAACATATATTGCTAAGAAAATGGAGCAGTCCAACTACAATAACAACATATGCATGAAAATGTGTTGGCTATTATTATATAAAGAAGTGTAAGTCCCAATCATACAATACATCCATGTAAACCTGCTAGCCCCCATAGTGAAGCGTTACAACCACAACCGCCCGCTCCTCCAAAGAGATGCACTAGCTAAAAAAGCTAGATTGTTTGGAATGATGTTTTTTTCTAGGAATTGCAGAAAGGTCATATCCAAGAAAAATCTCTAGGAAGTCAATCACAGCATTTCCGTATGCTCTCATCCTAGGATATTTGGCTGAATATTCTCCTTTAATTTGTTTGATAATTAATTCAGCATCCCCCTGAAAGGAGATTCTTTTAGCACCTAACTTTTTTAACAACTGCAATATTAAAATAAGGGCTTCATACTCTACAATGTTATTAGTACATTGAAAATTAAGCCTGTCTAAGTGACCCTCAACATGATTATTTCTTGTATTAACCACCCAAATTCCTTCTCTAACACCACCTTTGCTGCAAGAGCCATCAAAAATTATGTTCCAAAGAGGTTCAGGAGGAGTATTTAGTTCTGTTATTTGTGATTGGGTTGGGTCTGTTTTAAAATTTTCAGTTTCAGCATTGATTACTTGAGTGTTGATATCCCCATCATTATAAATCTGAATGAACAAAATAAAGTGGATAGTTGTGAGGCTTGTCTTGCCCATTCACCACGAATTTCATCAAGGTTTCCTATATAGTCTTCTTTGCTGCCCAAAGACTGGTATGGTAGCAAAGGTCATATCCATCTGTTGGGTACCTTGTAATTTTGTTCCCCATGAGCGTGACAACAACATGCCATACTTAGGGGGAATATCTGCAACCACTATGTCCATTACTCGACTTTTAGCAGGGATTTGAGCTAAAGTAACGCACAGGTCTTTGATAGGATCTAGGCATCTAAATTTACTGGAATCAAAGGAATACAAGTCTTTATAAGGCCTAGTAATGTCAAGTCCTAATTTCTCCATAACATCCTTAGGCATTAAATTATGGGAGACACCTGAATCTAGCATAACATTATGGATAATTTTGTCATGAATATTCAGGCTAACACAAAATGGAGGAACACCCCCTTGTTGTGGTTTTCCTTCAACTTCCAGTCCAAATAAGAGTTCAGGCTGCTTATCATTCAAATTTACAGAGTCATGATTTTCCCCTATGTTTAAATCTTCCATTACTTGGGGTATGTACATTTTTTTACTTATTAACTCTATGAGAGGAATAGGGATTTTTAATTTCGCTAGTTCATTCTCAATGTTGAATGACGTTTGAATCTTAATCAAGTTGGGAAGTTCATATTGATCTGTGATTTCTTTTGTCATATGATATTTTTGTTGACTAGTGATTGTGATCCAGGATGTTTTCACTTATAGATGTATAGAAAAGAATTGCATATAAAATTGCAGCTTAACACATAAATGTGCACATATGAAAAGAAGAAGAAAACACATAAAAGGCACAAAAGAGATTACCAAGGATTGATAATGGAGTTTGTCTAATTTGGACTATGTCTCTGGGCCCAACTCAATAATGGGGAGGCCTTTCTTATTAAATGGCATGAATAAACAGAATTACATTTATCAATCTGTCCATAAATAGGCTTATACCTCCAATCTTCCTGATGGCTAGGAAATGAATGCCTGAGATGGAGTGGTATGCAGCACCAAAGCTTCCCGCAGCAATAGAAGGGGCTGGAATCATGTAATTGTTCAAAAACAGATCAATAGATTCTCCCAGCCTCTACAAAACAGTGTGCTGCAACCATCAAAATGCCTCCTCTCATGCTCTTCCATTGATCCTCTTTTATAAAGGATTATCGGAAAAAATCCCATTTAAAATGGCGCTTTCCTGGTTAACTATGGAGGTTGGTAGAGTGGAAATATCGGTAGGCACAACCATCCTTGAAAATGGCCTGTTATCATTTAAAATGATAAAAATTCCAAAATTTCGAGAACACTAAGAAATCCACTAAAAACCATTCTCCGAGATTTCAAATATTATTAAAGCAGGCATATAATCTGTATCGAGTCCACACTGAGGTTACGAATCAACATTTCGCTGTGTCCTTGTCCTGGTCCTCGGGAATGACCGATTTCCAATATCGGCGTCGACCAATCATGTCAGCATCCCCCACATGTGCCGCCCTGAGTGACTGATAAGGGTTCCACCGATCCGGCTAATTTTTGGTCACACTATCTGCTCACCAATATCCATATATCTATATATCTAGATATATATATATATGTTAGGGTCCCACCCTAACCCCCTTATTTATGTCATGGGATCACGTCATAGTCAAGAGTCAATAAAACCCATATTAATATTTGTAAGTGGTTAACCCGCAATTAATAACGGGGCCACAGTTAGTTGCAAATGGGCGGTAGTATTAGATAGACAGTATTAATAAAACCCACGGTATTGGCCCGTGGTATTGTATGTATGAGTCATATATAAAGGATAGAGACTTCCTGCGAGGAGTATTGTGTCTTATTTTGTATTCGAGCTCTGCTCTATTGGAGGTTGCCCCCTCGAACAGGCCTGTGAACATTTCTCTCTGAGTAATAAAATCATTGCTATTCTGTGTTCTGGGTATATTTTCTTCGCATATTCTGTGTTCTGGGTATCTTTTCTTCGCATATTCTCTGTTTAGTGTTACTTTGCAGGTTAAGAAGCATAACAAGTGGTATCAGAGCACTTTCCAGGGCTCGGTGGGATCTCCAAATTTTAGCAAAAAAATTTTTGCCTAGAGACGTGTTCCGGCGTCTTTAAACCACGGGATCTGTCATTAAGCGCATAAACCTGCGGATTTGGGGAGGCATGCGCGTAGGAAATACAAGAGGTGGTCACGTCCGTTGGACTCCCTTGTAACCCCTGTGGGTACCCCTTCGAGTAGTAGCACATTAGATAGAACCGCACACGGACTGTCTTCCACGTACCCTCTGGGTATATAGGAAGCCCCATAGCTACCTTGAAGCCTCGCCGTAGATAAACCTTCGGCCATCTTGTGGCTATAGTACACCGAGAACAGCACTAAGAGAGATTACTCGCCCGTACGATAGGGTAGTCGGGTTGTACGGCTAAGGGTACGGTCGATCCTCCTTAGTTAGAGCCTTGAAACATTGGGCCGAGTACTACTGTCAGACCCTTATGTATATTGCGATCTGTAGCACCTGACACTCCTCAAGACCATAGTTCCCTTTCTATCGGGCGGGATCACACATCATCTATTCCAGATCAGAGTGCAGCAGCAACAGACATCCAATCCCGCAGCTCTATCAATCAGCAGCAGCAGTGATCCACGATCCAGATCTCTCAGATCCACCAGCGAGTAGTTGTGAAGGTTTCCTGTGCCTGGCTATAATTTCCAGGACTTTTGGCGGCTTGACATTTTTAGGAGTGTGACTGCAGTATTGATCAAGGAGTAAAACTTCGCTAGAGTTTTCCTAACATGAGTTTTCCAAAAAAAAAAAAAAAAAAAAAGGTCTGAGATCTTCCGAAGCACTTATTTGTGATCTAGCCCATCAGCATCAGGACAACGAGCTGAGTACGGTGGTACCATTCATTTTCTGCACAATTTTTTTTTTTGCGGTCCCAATTTTTCAGCAAGTTGGTGTATGGTAGCAACTAGAGCTCAAGCAATGGCCAATGAAAGACTAGACAAACTTGAAACAAATATGAACGAGCTCAAAAATATGCTTGACGACCTATCTAACATGGCACGACAAGCACTCATTAAGGGCAAGGAGCAAACTCTCGAGGACCACTATAATGACCATGAGGGTGAGTCTAGCCACTCTCCTCATGCCTGGCGCACCCATCCACCACCCAACAGAGATCTCCCACTCAGTCAGCGACCTCACAAGTTGGATATGCAGAAATTTGATGGTTCTAACCCGTCCGCATGGCTAGCACAAATGGAATAGTATTTCGAATTAAATCGTCTCCAAGATGATTGGACTAAGATTAGAGTGGTGACCATGTACTTGGATAGTCAATGATGGCAATGGGCGGAATGGCATCAGCGTCGCAATGCAACTTTTTCGAGTTGGGTCCAATTTACCAAAGCTCTTCGAGATCGCTTTGAAGAGGGAGACTCCTTTTTGGGCAGTCTCACTAAGCTCCGACAGACGGTTACAGTGGATGAATATATCACCGGTTTTGAAGCCTTAGCCTTCCGCACTTAGCATCTCTCCGATGAGTTCTACACGGAATGTTTTATCAGTGGTCTTAAAGAAGCCATCAAAGCTCAAGTTCTATTCCACCACCCTCCCACATGGACGGAAGCTTGCCAGGTAGCCCGTAAGGTGGAACGTGCCATAACAGCCCAATACAGCTGCCCCAATTTCCCCACTAAAGGTCGTCCCCCATAAGCTCATACCACGACTCAGACACTTAAGGTCCAAAAGGTATCACCTCAGGAAATGGCTGAGAGAAGGAAGCAAGGACTATGTTACTACTGTGATGAAAAATATTCCCCTGGTCATAAATGCAAGGAGCCCAAGTTTTTTCAAATAGATGCCATTGACTACAGCTCCACTGAGGAAGATCCACCTCTTGAGGAACATGACGTGATCGAAGAAGACAACAAAAAGGAGATTGTATCTGACGACCCAGTTATTTCGCTCAATGCATTGGCAGAAATCTCTTCCCCTCAAACTCTCAAAATCAGGGGTTTTCTTAAACATCGCCAAGTAATAGTCTTGATTGATAGTGGAAGTACCCATAATTTCATCCATCAAAAAATCACAGAAGCAACGCATTGTTTTGTACGGGCAGTCTCTAACTTCCAGGTCCAAATTGCAGATGGGGGCACAATGAAATGTGAAGGCCGTTGTGAAAATGTCAAACTTCAAATGGGGGATTATCAGTTGAAAACCCACATGTTTGCCATACACATGGGGCGATGCGACATTGTCCTAGGTGCTGAATGGCTCCGCACCCTTGGGCCAATCACAATGGATTTCCAGGAGTTATATATGAGTTTTAAGCAAAACAACTCCACACATACCCTACGTGGCCTCCAGGCGGGAGCACCCTCTGTCATCAGCTCGCATCGGATGGAAAAATTGTTAAAAAAGGGCCATCATTGAGTAGTAGCACAATTTAATGCAATCCAGGTAGTCGAAACCAGACCTCTGCCAATTCATCTTGAGATGCAGCAACTTTTAAATACCCATCGAACGGTCTTTTACAAGCCTCATGAGCTTCCACCCTCGCGAGGGGAACATGATCATAGCATCACCTTGGTTCCAGGGGCTCAAACCCCAAATGTGCAGCCATACAGATATCCGAATGAAATAGAAAAAATCATCAAGGAATTGTTGGAAGCAGGTGTCATTCGTCCCAACATTAGTCCTTATTCATCCCCAGTGGTCATGGTCCTCAAGAAAGATGGGGAGTGGCGGATGTGTCCCGAATTCAAGGCCCTCAACAAGTTAACAGTCAAAGATAAATTCCCCATTCCGGTGGTTGACGATTTGCTGGACGAACTCAATGGGGTGCAATTCCTCACCAAGTTGGATCTTCGCTCCAGCTATCACCAAATTCGCATGAAGGAAGTCGACATTCCCAAGATGGCTTTCGGAACTCATGAAGGCCATTATGAGTTCCTGGTCATGCCATTTGGTCTCTGCAATGGCCCTTCTACTTTCCAAAGTCTTATGAATCACATCCTCAAACCATATCTCAGAAAATTTGTCCTGGTCTTCTTCGATGACATTCTCATCTATAGTGGCACCTGGGCGGCACATCTTCAGCATGTAGATCTACTATTGCAACTGCTCCGCAAGCATAAATTATTTGTCAAGATGTCTAAGTGTGAGTTTGGCATGGAAGAAGTTGAGTATTTGGGCCACATTGTGGGACGTGAAGGGGTCAAGGTGGACCCCAAAAAGATCCAGGCAATGCAACAATGGCCTCAACCGAAGACGATGAAGAGCTTGAGAGGATTTTTGGGTCTCACAGGTTATTATCGTAAATTTGTCCGCAACTATGGCCTCATAGCGAAGCCCCTCACTCAACTCCTCAAGAAAAATTCTTTCTTCTGGACCGAGGAAGCACAACAGGCATTTACCGCACTAAAAAACGCCATTTGTACCACCCCAGTCTTAGCCCTACCGGACTTCACCAAATCATTTGTCATTGAATGTGATGCATCAGGAACATGTATTGGAGCGGTTTTAATGCAGGAAGGGCGACCATTGGCCTTCACCAGCCAACAACTAAGTGGGAAGAATCTGGGCCAATCTACCTATGAGAAGGAAATGATGGCCATCTTACATGCAATAGAGACCTGGCGACCTTACTTGTTGGGACGACGTTTCCAAATCCGCACAGATCATCACAGTCTTAAATATTTTCTGGAGCAGCGCCTATCTTCCCCACAACAAAACAAGTGGCTCGCCAAAA
>APFE031758741.1:0-10500 GCA_000404065.3 Pinus taeda | reverse complement strand
AAGTATAGGTCCGATAGACCAATTTGGTCTCAGTGGACGTTAACCATCATCATCATCATCATCATCATCAATAAGGTTTGGAATGGAATACATTAATTACAAATGCACAATATATATTACATATGTATTCATCAACAAAATCAAATATTTTGTGACAACTGAATATTCTCAAAAAAAACAACATCTTTCCAACAATCTTCATCAATAGCATTAGTTGACCAATGAGTAGTTTTGTTGTTTCTCTCTTTAGCGAACCAACCATTAAAATGTTTGCATTTAGTAATTCTACAACATATTCTATTATATGATTATTAATTCTCCCCAAAAGTAGATAATAATCCTAAAATTTATTTTCTACATATTTCCTTTTATAGAAGACCTTTTGGAACTCCTACATTGTAATGACCTAATTGTATTCAAAACTCACTTTGAGCTACATTTTTGGTTACTAGTGGGACATTATTAAAATTATCTTATCTATTGATATTATTTGTAAATTATTATATGTTATGTTACGAGTGGAGAATGTTACTAAGGCACTTCCAAAATGTTTCCTAAGCAAAAATATATCCACCTATATAAACTCCACAATGTTATATTAATGTTGAGCATGCTTTGGTAGCTTTTGAAATGAGAATAAAACCATTATTTCATTATCATAACTTTGGATATAATTTAGCATGAACATTTTTTAAGTAAAAATGGTTGATGAACAAAAGAATCGGGACTTCACACTATAATTATCACAATATGAAAATCTAGGGGTTAATGATTTTATTGTGAAGTGTAAGTATATCCATTAGATTCCTTCGAATCTACTAGACAAGCAAAAAATAGAGCTTGAGTAGAGAGAAATTATCTCAATAAGGAAGAAGGTTGTCATAACTGTACCATATACTTATATCCACGAGTTGCATTTCAATAAAGAATTTAATAGCTTCCTGAGAATGGCAATTTTAGGAATGTCCTATAATGATAGATTTCATGTCATCATGATTATATTTACACCTACCAATTGCATTTTCTTAAAATTTCTAAGCCCAATGTCTCATAAACCATTCCTAATAGATGTTTTGAAATCTTTCTAAAAATTATGTGTTGAAGTGCATAAATAATTAGTTTGGAAATATATATATATATATTGAAAACTATATATATAATGCATTCAGTTGTGATTTCAATATGAGATAAAGGGTTATGTTTTCTGTTATGCTATAACCTCTTTTCACCCTCTAAAAATATAACTTTGTCTCACCAATCTACTTCCACCACCATTGTTTCCTCCTTCTCCTCTTGGTGATGGATGTGTATAATGTAATCAAGAGTGAAACTTTTTTCCCCTTAGAGACATCATAAACCAACTAATCAAGGATATTTTTATTCAAACAAGATTTCTTCATACAAATAAATTGAACTAAATCTTACCTCAATATTTGAACAAGATAATTCTCTAGTGTAGAAAGATAAAATTTTAAATATTCCAAGAACATTGAGAATCTAATTTATCAATTTGATAAATGGTATTGAAGAGTCCTCCTTTGTAAATATGCACTTTAAATCATCTTCAAAACCCTCCTTATCCATTTCTCCATTTCGATCATGAACTCTTATGTTCCTTCAAACAAATTGGCTCCATGTAAAGTGATAGAAGTGGGGCTTGATTAGTAAACGAACTTGAGTTTCATATTTAAAGATTAAGAAAAACCTTTATAAAATGGATGACATGTTATTCAAAGTTCTCAAGTAAGATAACTTCCTACATATATCTTAGCATAGTTATTCCTTGTACATTCCTAAAAGAATACTTGTCAATGTTTAGAAGGTGAATGGATATAATAGCTTTGAGAAGTTGTGTCCTAGTTATTTTATTAATGAAAATATTATAGGCAATCCATTCCCCACAAGGATCTATAATTAAAGCACACACATTTCATATTGTATCCATGGATATGCTCATCCAATTCTATAGTTTTTTAGCATCCACAAATTAAGAAAATGAGTAGCAATTGTGAAGCAATTTGGCCTTTCCCTATATAGCTTCATCAAAATAAATGCCATCAACATCTCATCATCATACCCATTTTTAGAAACCTACAATCATGATATTCCATAAAATGGCATTTCTCTCTGAGATGTTTTTTTATACACTTGGAAATCATCATCCCTAATATATCGCTATTGAGTCGTGGCTCCTACCACCGTATTATAGATATTCTTCCAAGGAATTTTATGTTGGCACACTACTATAAAAAGGTAGCATATGTGTTAGAGTGGAATTTGATCATAATATATATGAAATAAGGGATGGAAGTGATAATTGAAATATTGAATACCATTCTAGTGTGTGGATATTTAAATGTGTTTATGTGAGAAATACATAAAAAAATTCTCTAAAAATAAATGTTTGTGTTAACCATCATGTTAGAAATAAATGTTCAACTAATTGTCACTTTAGAAACGAGGTCTAGATGGTAAGGATATCCAATGTTCTAGGTTATTTCATAACTTTATCATTTAGTTCAAGGCTAGATTGAAGATACATTTATTAAAATCTAAATTTTAAATAATTAATTCTAATTCATTTTAAATTTTATTTAAAAAAAATCCGAGGCATTCATGCATATATTCTTTTGCCAAAGATGTTTAGAACCAAATGTTACCTGTATTGTTTTCTTATTCCTAAGGGAAAAAAACATAACTTATTTATATATAAATTTTGTAAATACAAGAACAACATGTCTAGTCTTACAAGATCTACCCATATCCATGCAATGGCCAAAAAAAATAACCAACTCTCCCACAAACAATTTGCACATATTTACACCATTTAACCACCCCACGGGTCCACGCAAAAAGCATATAAAAAGGATTAGATTTTACTAATCATGAGCATTCTAATCTAAAATCAAAATATATTGCCTAAAATATTATAACATCATTGTCAAAAAAAAAATTACATCAACCTATAAAATATGAAGATAAAAAGCATAGATGAAAAAGATTCTATAATTCTATGTGTTGAGTTTTCCACAAATGGACAATGAAAGAACCTATAGTGCTCATTATTTAATACCTCCACCATGGACCAAAGACCCCATTCCAACTAAATTCCTTCCATAGAAATATTTTCTACATCACTCTTTCACTCCCTCTAAATATGAGTGCATTAAAAATAAACATAAAAAAGCTTCATCCTTTATAAATTGTCTAATATGTGAGTAAGTTGGAAGGAGTACAATTGTTTAATATCATTGACCCAATTTATAACTAGGAAGGAATCACTGAAAACTTAGAGTTGATTAAAACCCTTTTCACAAGAAAAAGTCATAAATGAGTGACGAGATAATAGCTCTTCAAAATATTTTGAACCCCTCCCAAGTCCCAAATTGACCTTAAAATTGTGTTTATATGATAAATAGAGAATATAGCCACCACTACATGAGAATGTTTCCTCGTGCTAGGCCCCATCAAAGAACCCCATGTGGAATATTTCTTAGGCTCCTCTAGAACCATGAGCCTAATCCAACAAGGGACAAAAGGTAGATTTTGCATCAGCTTTGTTTACTCAATGTTTCATGGGAGGATTTCATTCCACATGAGGTCTTCACAGGTCCACAAGTGCCACCATTAGTTTTTCATGATGCAAGAGAGCCTCAACATCAGCAAGAGTTGCATGAGCCTCAAACCACCAGTGTGCCATTACTTGTCACATACCGAAAGGGTACTAGGATATTGTTTGCAGCAACAAAATGAGTACTATCTCCACCTTGGGTGAAAAGGGTCTTGTTTCCTTCAACATCAAAGCATGTACAGGACAAGGGTAAGCAGGCATTGCATGATGAGGGGACTTCAGAAGGTCAAGAGAGATATTTCATTCTCATTCAAGATGATGACATTGATTTGGGCTCCTAAAGCTCAAAGCTCAAGGAGATCATTCAGGAGCAACAAGATGACATTCATGATTTGTCTCTCAAGCTGGAAAGAGCCAAATGGATAATCAACTATATAGAGCAAAGGAACAAATAGTTAGAGGATCAGCAAACCATCATAAAGCTCCAAAACATAAGAGAAAACTGACAAGCTCCCAAGAGGAGGAAAGTCAAGTTGACACCACTTGAACAAGAAATTGAAGCTCATCATGAATCTTGGCATGAGAGGGAAAATATACACTTGGAAAAGATGCTAAAGAAGGCCAACAAAGAGGAAATTATGTTGAGACACATGGCCTACTAGTACTTGGCGAGAAACAAGGTGTGCAAAGCAAGAATTAAGATTTTGAAGGCCAAGTTTAGAAAGCATTGAGGAAGAGAAAAGAGCAAGATAGAGTCTAGATCTTGGTTGAGGCTTCCTTAGCCCAACACAACACTTAATGAAGGACAGTCACCCCAAATTTTGAGAAATTTGGGAAACGTTTTGCAAATTTTGAACTTTTGGCTTAAAACAACAGGTTCTTTTGCCTCGTGTGTCGCGCCACCTAGGACACGCTTTTTCTAGGCACCTCCTTTCCAGGAAAACTCAATATTTTTGGATTCCTCAGGGAAAAATATGGATACAATCACATGGCCAAGAAATTTTGACAAGTTTTGAGCTTTCAAAAAGGTCAGAAACAACTTAAAAATGACCTTTATGCCCCTTTTTGGCCACAGAAGAAGCAGTATTGGGAGAACTCTTTTTTTGAGGAGCAAATGGAAACCAAATTCAAAAAATCTACTTGTTCTAGAAATTAGATAGGCAAACCTTTCCATCAAGACCACTTGGTGCAAACTTGGTGAATGGAAAGGCCTCCAAAATCAGCTCCAAAGTATTACAGTGCACAGGGACAATAGAGCGGTGCACAGGATGAAATTTTGACATTTTGTCAAGAACACTCTATTTTTTGCCTAGTTTTTTCTCAGTTTGACTTTTATCTCTCTAATAGTCAAAATCATGATGTAATTTGATGTGAATTTATGGAATTTGATGTAAATATGCTAAAATTTCACTCATGGAGGTAGATTCATCATGAAAAGGTAGTTTGCAATTGAATGAATCAGTTTCCTAGTTTTTACAGGCAAGTTGTTCCACTGCCTACATTTTAGTTCATAGTTTAGATCTTGTTGAAATAGCTACTAAACTCATGAATTAAACCCATAAATCCTATCATGATTTGTTTGTTTCCTATATCTAGTACGTTTTTAGTCATTTGTCAAGGTTGGACTCTTGTGAAAGCTTTTGAGCAGCATTGTACATTCATCTGTATAGTTTGGCAAAGAAATAGGCTAGGGTTTGCAGCATTTTGTGGGATTATTGTGGCAAGTTGATTTGGTATTGTTTCTTATTCTATAATTCAAGCTTTACATGTGTTTATGTATGCCATTGTCTCTCTTTTTCTGTTGAACTAAATAGGTCAAGGATAAAGGTAGAAATAATTGAAATTGCAGTGCTCTACCTAGGGTTTGTTTAGTTATTTATGTTTTCTATTGTTTGAAGAGGATCCCTAAGGCTCTCATGCCCTCTCCACTCCTCGCTAGTCCTAAGACTCACCATCTCATTCAATTTGAAGTACTAAAACATTTTCCTATGTTTCCCAACAGAAACCTCTGCAAGACTGTGTCCATTCCCTGGACCCAAATCTGCCTTTCACATTTGAGCCAACAAAATATCTTTAAATTTAATCAAACTCCTTTAATCATATACCTAGCTTAAAATCAGTCTTTATCAGTCATCTCAAGCCTCATTTGTCATATTTTCGTAAGATTGACAAGGTGAAATCCCTCTCCCGACCTCGTAGGGCTAGCTACCACGTTAAGCATGGTTTGATGTTACCCTAGATTCTTCCTTTCTTAGCCTGACGTAGATTTAGGCCCTAACAGTAAGTATATTCCATTAGATCCCTTGGAATCTACTATACAGGCAAAAATACAACTTCAGTGGAGAGAAAGCATCCGAGTAAGGAAGAAGGTTGTCATAATTGTACCATATACTTTATACCTAAGAGTTGCATTTCATTGTAGAATTTAAAAGGTTCCTGCGAACGGTAATTTTAGGAGTGTCCTATAATGATGGAGTTAATGTCATCATGCTTAAATTTACACCTACCAATTGCATTTTCTTAAAATTTCTAAAACCAATGCCTCATAAACCATTCTTAGTAGATGTTTGGGAATATTTCTAAAAATTATGTGTTGAAGTGCATAAAGAATTCGTTTGGAAACCATTTTCATATATAATATAATTATATATATATACTATTATATTATATATATATATATATATATTATATATATATATATATATATAGAGAGAGAGAGAGAGAGAGAGAGAGAGAGAGATAGATAGATAGATAGATAGATAATGAATTCACTTGTGATTTCAATATCAGAAAAAGAGTTGTGTTTTGCGCTATGCTATAACCTCTTTTCAACATCTAAAAATATAACTTTGTCTCACCAATCTACTTCCATACACAAACACTTTCTACCTCCACCATTGTTTCATTCTTCTCATGTTGGTAATGGATGTATATAATGTACTCAAGGGTGAACATTTTTTCCCCTTAGAGACATCATAAACCAACTATTCAAGGATATTTTTATTCAAACAAGATTTCTCCATACAGATAAATTGAAGTAAATCTTACCTCAATATTTGAAGAAGATACTTCTCTAGTGTAGAAAGATAAATTTTAAATATTCCAAGACCATTGAGAATCTCATTTATCCATTTGATAAATGGTAGTCAAGAGTCCTCATTTGTAAATATGCACTTTAAATCATCTTCAAAACCCTCCTTATCCCTTTCTCCATTTCAATCAAGAACTCTTATGTTCCTTAAAACAAACTAGCTCCATGTAAACATAGAGAAGTGGGGCTTAATTAGTAAATGAACTTGAGTTTGGTATTTAAAAATTAAGAAAAACCTTTACAAAATGTATCACACATTATTCAAAGTTCTCAAGTAAGAGAACTTCCTACAGATATCTTAGCATAGTTCTTCCTTGAATATTTCTACAAGAAGATTTGTCAATGTGTGGAAGGTAAATGGATATAATGGCTTTGAGAAGTTGTGTGCCAGTGATTTTATTCATGATAAGATTATAGACAATCAATTACCCACAAGGATCTATAATTCAATAACACATTTCATATTGTATCCATCAATATGCTCATCCAAATCTACAGTTTTTAAGCATCCACAAATTAAGAGAATGAGTAGCAATTGTGAAACAATTGGGCCTCTCCCTAGATAGCTTCATCTACATAAATACCATCAACGTCTTGTCATTTTAACCATTTTTGTAAACCTATAATCACGATATTCCATAAAATGGCATATCTCTCTGAGATGGTTTTTCAAACACTTGGAAATCATCCCTAATATCTCGCTACTGAGCCATGGCTCCTACCACCCTATTATAGATAGTCTTCCAAGACATGTTATGTTGGCACACTACTAAAAAAAGGGAAGCATATGTGTTAGAGTGGAGTTTGATCATAGTATCTATGAAATAATGGATGGAAGTGATAAATGAAATATTGAATACCATTCTAGTGTGTGGATATTTAAATGTGTTTCCATGAGAAATACATAAAAAAATCCCTAAAATCTTCTAAGTATAAATAACATTAATATTTAGTCAAGTCTATTTTTAACAATCATGTTTGAAATAAATGTTCAACTAATTGCCACTTTAGCAAAGAGGTCTAGATGGTAGGGATATCTGCGGTTCTAGGCTATTTCATAACTTTATCATTTAGTTCAAGGCCATATGTGAGATTCATTTATTAAAATCTAAATTTGAAATAATTAATTCGAATGCATTTTAAATTTTATTTCAAAGAAACTTCCCAAAATTTGGGAGTCTTGGCATTCATGCGTATATTCTTTTGGCAAAAATGTTTAGAACCAAATGTCAGATGCCTTGTTTTCTTATTCTTGAGGAACACAAAACATAACTTATTTATATTAATACACATTTTGTAAATACACAAACAAAGTTTCTAGTCATGCAAGGTCTACCCATATACATGCATTGGCCACAAAAAAAACCAACTCTCCCATAATAAAACACACATATTTACATCATTTGACAACCCCATGGGTCCAGAAAAAAAAAATATAAAAGGAATTAGAGTTTACTAATTATGAACATTATAATCTAAAATCAAAATATATTGCCTAAAATATTATAGCATCATTCTCAAAAAAGAATTACATCAACCTATAGAATATGAAGATAAACATCATAGATGAAAAAGAGTCTATAATTCTATCTTTTGAGGTCTTCCACGATGGGACAATGAAAGAACCTATATTGCTCATTATTTAATATCTCCCCCATGGACCAAAGACCCCATTCCAACTAAATTCATTCCTTAGAAATATTCTCTACATCACTGTTTCACTCCCTCTAAATATGAGTACATGAAAAAAAAACATAAAAAAGCTTCATCCTGTATAAATTTTCCAATATGTGAGTAAGTTGCAAGCAAAAACATTGTTTAATATGTTTGACCCAGTTTATAACTAGGAAGGAATCATTGAACACTTAGAGTTGATCAAAATCCTTATCACAAGAAAAAGTCATAAATGAGCGATGAGATAAGATCTCTTCAAAATACTTTGAACCCCTCCCAAGTCCCATATTGACCTTAAAATAATGTTGATATGATAAATAAAGAATAGGGCCACCATAACATGATAAATTTCCCTCTTGCTAGGCCCCATCAAAGAACTCGATGGGAAAGATTTGTTAGGCTCCTATAGAACCATGAGCCTAATCGAGGAAGGGACCGCAGGTTGATGAAAATGAGAAAGAATGGGAAAAACTTCAATAACCATCCGACCAAGGGAAGATTGCTTAGTATGAAAAAAAATATTTTTTCTTGACAGCTAAAAATCCCAACAGATAAGAAAAGGAAAATCCTTGAAATATTTATTATTCCTATTTTGGACCCAAGACCTTCATTTCTCGTCGAAAAAGGGGCCTTTACAAAAACATCTTTGATGAAATATAGTAGCACACAAATTTCAAATATGAATAGAGAAAGGGAATCCAACAAATACATGCTCTATAGATTCAACATTTAATTTACATAGTGAACACCAACTATGACCAATCTTATGGTGCCTTTGAATCATATCCCAAGTGGGGACCTTTTTTCCAAGAATGCACCATATGAATAGGCAAGCTTTAGCCAGGAACTTCACCTTCCAAACTCCTCTCCACCAATGTTCCCAACCTCATCCACTATAGCTCTATTTAAGTGAATACACCCCATCTTGTGTGTATAAATGTTAATTGGTGAATGATCCCAAATGAACTCGTCATCATTCTTGGAGAGTCTAATATGAGCCACAAGTAAAGCATCAATATAGCCCCTCCAAATTTCCCTAAAATCTTTATTGATTTGCAAATATTCAACTATAATTAAACCTTGATGCCATATAGTTGATCGATGAGGGAAATCAATATGGGCTAGTCTTGAGATGCATTTTTCCCTGAGAAAATATATAAGATCCTACAGAAAGTGGCATGCTTTACTACAACTAGGCCAATGATCTTGTCCCTGTCTCACGTTTGACCCATTTCCAATATGTCGTGTCAATTCTAAAGCAATAAGATCTAAAGAGTTTAGAAAAACACACCATATAACCAAAATATTATTGTGGGGCCTGTCCCTCAGCTACGTCTACTCTTTAAGAGAATAAGTATGAATACATTTTTGATAGAGTACCCGAGTCCAATAGATTATAGTAGATAGGATCCCCCATCCACATTTAGCCACCAAGGCTTTTGAGCACTAGAAATATTTTTGAGGACCCAATCACAAAGCAATTTATACCTTGTAATGCGTTTTGAGTTAACCCATGGAAGAACAAAATAATAGTTGGAGACATCCCACAAATATTTAAAACAAAAAATTATATCTCTTTCTAAAACCCCCCTTCAATGCAAGTGACTAAAATCAATAACACAAGAATATCTTCTAGGATTGATTTCACTAAAACCAATCTCCTTGCCCTTGACAACCTCCTTAGGCTCCAACCTTTTAGTGTTTTTTCAAACATAGTTCTTGACTAGGACCAATATTATTTTTTGTAGCATTTTTCTTTTAGTTAGAGACCCAAATATTTTATACCTACATCCATTCCAATAAATGGAAATGGAAACATATTCCTGATATTTCTCACTTCATGATCTGCTAAAGTTTGAGATCAAATATAATATTTTTAGTCATTAGATAGCACGTTCGTAGCTATTAGAAAGAGAATATTGATATTTGATAACTTAGCTACATAACTACAGGTGCCATTACAAAAAATTAGTATAACATGGAAAAAAATTAAATGTGTAATTTATAGATAATTTACAATAACAACAGCATGAAATTTTCCTCTACACTTAGTTTTAGCCATAAGACGAATGAGTCCATCCACTACAAGTAAAAAATTTAAAGGGGACAAAGGGAGTCATGGTATCAACCCTTGCTATGCATGGATGGATGCAGAGGTTGACCC
>APFE031758736.1:194599-216666 GCA_000404065.3 Pinus taeda | reverse complement strand
TTGAGAAAAATGAGCTTGATTGTATTAATTCAAAAGGAGAAGAACTTTACAACCTTTGCCTTGACGTTGTACAAGCTCCTCCCAGGGTCCAACAAGAAGTCTCCTCTACCTTGACAAGCTTCACTCACTCCCCAATGAAGCCAAAAAGGTATGTGATCTCTCCTCTTAAGCTCAAATAGGAAGTCTTGATTTCACTAGAATTTACCCTCAAAAGTTCAGCTTCTAACCTCTCTAGCCACTAACCCAATGCCTCAATTTATAGTGCAGTGGAGGGTAGTTACTAGGTCCTCCTTCAAAGGGATAGAATCCTCATTCAAAGGGATAGGTCCTCCTAACAAGGGATTAGCTCCTTCTCTTATGGGATGCATGAACCACTTTGGAGCGAACAATCCACGTCAAAATTCCTTCTAGAAACATCTAGAATTAACCCAAAGTGAGTTTTTTAAGATAAAAATTATGCCTTTTGACTTTCACAGGGGTACGCACCCTCCCCTTTATATACAGAGCATATAAGTACGCAGATACTCCGAACAAAAGGTGCGGGCCCGCAGGCAAAAGTGAGAGAAAGTGCGAAACCAGAGTTACATTGCTTTTTGATGTCTTTCTCTCATTTCCAAAGCTTGTTTTGAAGAGCTGAGGTCTGAGACTTGCTTAGGAAGCTGGTATAGGTGGTGATAAACCCATACCGACTGCAAATAATCAAGGTGACAATATTTTTGTGTAATAGGGGGGTTCTTAAAATTTTCCCTGGCCAATCGTGCCATGAATTTTCGTGTTCCTTCTAAACCCGCTGATGGAATCCAACCAAAAATCTATCTTCCTCGAGATCTATTAGCTATGTGAGCCTCTCTTCTAAGGCTCCACGGTCCGCTATTCCTATGAAAGATGCTATGTGTAGACTAGGCACAATGTACTCCATAGGCATTACAACCTCTACACCATAGACCAATGTAAACGATGTTTGACCAGTAATCTTCTTACAAGTAGTTCGATAAGCCCATAACACTGCTTGTACACGCACGTTCCAGTCATTGCTCTGCACATTCTCCACTCCAATATCTTATTAAATGCTTCAACCGTCCCATTGGCCTATGGATGATATGGCGTACTTTTCGGATGATAAACTTTGAATTCTTCTGTCAGCACACTGATCATTTCATTAAGGAAACGTGTACTGCGATCACTCATTAAAATCTTTGGGAAACCAAACCTAGTCAACTCATATTCAAACAAAATGTTTTCTACTGTTACTTGTGTGCAATCCTTCACAGGCTGTGCCTCCACCCATCTGGTCAAATATTTGGTCGCGGTGATGATATAGTATGCACCTGTCTTCTTGCCTGATAGCGGGTAACCCCGCCAAACCCAAACTCTTACTTTCTACAAAGCATATTAAAACGCTCCTCAAATTCTAACCCAAGATATTCCTGAATCTGGCAATTATTTTAAACCCAAGTGGAATCTTCTTTCATTTAATGGACACTCAAGAACTCAGATTCCAATATCTCGTGGAAGCTTTATTACTTAAACAAAGATTATAAAATCATTGAAAATCTCATATGAATGCTTTCATTTAATTTAAAAGGTCTTCGCCCCAATGTTTCTTACCTTGCATAAATTCTATGAAACTTCACTTACAATCTATCTCAGCTTGTTTAAGATCCAGCTGCGCCTTCATCAAGGTTCCCTTGCAAGTTTCTGCCTTTCTTTAAATGCTATTCATCAGTCAAACCATCACTGCACCTTTTGAACTACTCTACGTTCTAGCTGTAATTCAACGACTTTGCCAGACTATACTTCTAAATTTCTCCAAAGTTACAATTCAACGACCTCTGCATCTTAGTTTATTCAGAACATCATTTCGACAAATATATGATACTTCCTCTGCATTATAACTTAACCATTCGATTGAGTTAAACCACTGCAATCTGTAAACATTCCAACTATCCACTTCAATTCGGAGTTCTGCTCCTTTAGCATTTGATTGCCAACGCCTCAACAGATCTAGCATCTCGCACTTCTGAATCAAATGAACCTTCAATTCATGTTCTTTTGCCTTCAATTTAATTTTGCAATCAAATTCAATCCCTTTTGATTGCCACTAGACTTAATTCCGTCCTACGGTTCTCAACTTAACACTGAAGCAGAACCGATTTCCATTGCGCCTATCTCTTCAAGACTGGTATCTAATTGTAATTTCCCCAATATTCTTCCTTTAAAAGGAACACCTTCCTCTCAATCCCTTTACATCCTCAACTGATCAAATTCTATCATATCCTCAATTATTTACAATATTTAATTAAAAATACTTAAAACCCATTTAAATCATTCATAAAAATCTAGCTCCCTTTAAAAACTTAAAAACTCCTCAGTTTTAATAAAATACAAAGTATTTTCTCTTTGCCTAATGCTCCTACATCAGACTCCCAAGGCTAAAAATGATCGTGATCTCTTGATCATTCATTTTAAGTCTTTGTCCTTGTCTTCCTGGATCCTACACTTTGTTTTGCAAGTCATCATCTGCCGTTGCTTGTTGCTTTTCTCCAGGTTTCCATATCTTATGCTGTCTTGCTCCACTTGCTGCACTCATTCAGAAAAACAAACATCTTCAATTTCAATAGAGCCTTCTTACTATGATACCAAAATTGGTAGCGGGTAACCCCGCCAAACCCAAACTCTTACTTTCTACAAAGCATATTAAAATGCTCCTCAAATTCTAACCCAAGATATTCCTAAATCTGGCAATTATTTTAAACCCAAGCAGAAGCTTCTTTCATTTAATGGACACTCAAAAACTCAGATTCCAATCTCTCGTGGAAGCTTTATTACTTAAACAAAGATTATAAAATCATTGAAAATCTCATATGAATGCTTTCATTTAATTTAAAAGGTCTTCGCCCCAATGTTTCTTACCTTGCATAAATTCTATGCAACTTCACTTACAATCTATCTCAGCTTGTTTAAGATCCAGCTGTGCCTTCATCAAGGTTCCCTTGCAAGTTTCTGCCGCTCTTTAAATGTTATTCATCAGTCAAACCATCACTGCACCTTTTGAAATACTCTACGTTCTGGCTGCAATTCAACGACTTTGCCAGACTATACTTTTGAATTTCTCCAGCGTTACAATTCAACAACCTCTGCATCTTAGTTTATTCAGAACATCATTCCGACAAATATATGATACTTCCTCTGTGTTATAACTTAGCCATTCAATTGAGTTAAACCACTACAATTTGTAAACATTCCAACTGTCCACTTCAATTCAGAGTTCTACTCCTTCAGCATTCGATTGCCAATGCCTCAACAGATCCAGCATCTCGCACTTCTGAATCAGATGAACCTTCGATTCATGTTCTTTTGCCTTCAATTTAATTTTGCAATCAAATTCGACCCCTTTTGATTGCCGCCAAACTTAATTCCGTTCTACGGTTCTCAACTTAACACTGAAGCAAAACCGATTTCCATTGCGCCTATCTCTTCAAGACTGGGATTTGACTGTAATTTCCCCAATATTCTACCTTTAAAAGGAACACCTTCCTCTCAATCCCTTTACATCCTCAACTGATCAAATTCTCTCATATTCTCAATTATTTACAATATTTAATTAAAAATACTTAAAACCCACTTAAATCATTCATAAAAATCTAGCTCCTCTTAAAAACTTAAAAACTCATAAGTTTTGATAAAATACGAAGTATTTTCTCTTTGCCTAATGCTCCTGCATCATTGCCTGGAGGCTGAATTGGCCCTACAAAATCATTTGCCCACTTCTCAAATGCGTGCAATGACACTTGCATATTTAGAGGCAGCTTATCCCTTTGCGATGGCCTGCGCATTCTCTGACATGCATCGCATGCCCTACAAGATTCTTTGGAATCCTTATGCAGTGTTTGCCACCACAACCCAACGCGTAAAATCTTCTGCATTGTCGTTTTCCCTACATAGTGGCCTCTTGCAGTTCCTCCATGAGCCTTAGTGAGGATATTGTTGCATTCAAAATTACACACATAACGTCACAATATTTCATCTGATCCCATCTTATACAAATTCCCTGCAATAACTGAAAAGTCTGCTGCATGCACTACCAATTCCTTTTCCTTTTGACTTGTTTATCCCTTTGGTGGCATTCTAGTGGTCAAGAAGTGGATAATGTCTACAAAGAAATTATCCACTACACATACTGCAAAGTGCTATGTGTCAAGAAATCCTTCCTCCACATTAGTAGGCTCCTCTCCTATTTCAATGTGCAATAGATGATCTAGCCCCGCATTTAACCTTCCTAGCTTCACAATTACCTCGAAATCATACTCCTAAAGCAACAATAGCCATCAAAATATTCCCCCCCCCCCCCAACATAGGCTTGTTGACTAGGCACTTTAATGCAAAATCGTCTGTATACATCTTTAAATATCTACCTAGCAGCTAATGTCTAAACCTCTGGAGCGCGTACACCATAGACAACCCTTCGTGCTTTATCGTCGAGGAATTCTTTTCAGCCTTAGACAACTTCCTACTCACAAATTCTATAGGGTGATTCAGTTCTCCTTCACCGGCCTGTGTCAGTACTGCTCCTATCACAATACATGACGCATCGACATGTACATGAAATTCCTTCTTCCAATTCGGGAAGACTAGGATTGGCGCGACAACCATATTCTCCTTTAATACATCCAGACTCCACTGAGATTCTTCATCTCAACATAATGTGGCATCCTTCTTTAGTAGCTTTTCCATCAGCGCTGTAATATGAGCATAACGTTTTATGACCTTTAGATAGTATCCTATGTGGCCCAGTGTTGTGCACAACTGTTTAACACTCCTTGGCGCCTCCAAATTAATGATAACCATGATCTTAGCAGTCCATCATTAATCCTTGTCTGCACACTACATGACCCATCAAGATTTCGAAAGGGACGCAAAATAAGCACTTTTTCAAGTTTAGCGTGATTATATACCTCTGGCATGTATCCAACATCAAGCGCAAACTAGCTACATGGTGCTTTATGAGTCCAAACGTTGTCAAATCATCAAAATATACCTCCAAAAAACTGTGGATGAACTATTTGAATGCTGCGATGACTACGTGCAAGAAGATTATCCAAAATGCATTACCATATACTGAAAGCATCCCCATTCAGTCACGAAGGTAGTCTTACTCCTATCTTCTGGTGTGATCTTTATGTGATGGTATCCAGAGAACCCTTCAGTGAACGAATAGGCCTCTTGTCCGCCAACATTATCCAGTACTTCATTTGTGAACGAAGTTGGAAAAGGATCATGAATGCAAGAATCATTCAACTTCATGAGATCGACACAAATCCTTATTTCATCCTTCTGCTTCTTTTCCTGAACTACCATTGGACTCACCCAATCATATTCCTCCACTAGTTCAATAATACATGTTGCAAGCATCTTGTCCAAGTCCAAGCAGACCTTTTCCTTGTACTTGGGATTAAGTTGATATGGCCTCTGCTTAACAGGCTTTGCGTCTGGTTTCAAAGTTATTTCATCACTCCAAAATCTCCTATGATGCCTTTTAAGTCTGAAAAATTTGTGGGAAACAAATCTTGACATTCGCAGAGCAGCTCAACCTTGTCCGCCATGGCATCATCTATTAGTCCCCTATCTTCGTAAACTTCAGCTTTGCCTCTGTATCAATGTTAACCTGTCTAGTTTTCAGTGGGATGGTGATATCTAGATTCTCTATCTGTGGTCCCTCAACTTTGCGGTGGCCTTTTGCCTCTGGGAAGTTAATATTCCTTGGATCCTCGTCTTCTTCTTCAACAATCACATTATATCACTCCAACGCATGGAGCAATTGGGTTCTCCAATATGGTTGAATAAAATCCATAGGATCCCGTAGTATTCTAAAGATCACTGCCTCAACCTCTGCAACACCTCATCAATACATTCAAACCCATATTCAAAGTTGAATGTCATCAAGAATCCCTGTCTCAAAACATCCCACTCTTCAGTGCCATGTAAAAGCTTTGTTTCCAAGTACAAGTTCATTGGTATTACATCCAAAGTGTGATAGAATAAATGTACCCACTTAGGTTGCGGCTCCGTCCCATAAACGTTAGTCCATTTTTCTAAATGATTGCATGGATAATTCCTTCCATCATATTTCTCTGTTAGTTGTACCTTTGGTCGACCAAACCACAATCTTTTCATTTTTTCTGTAGTCATGCCACCCATCAAAACTATCTTTATGCGTACTTGACCATGTTGTGGGCGTAGTGAACAACATCAAATCTAATGCTTGGAAATGATGCTTCTCAGGCACCTCCCTTTCAAATGCATCCAAAAATTTATCTACATCAGTTAGGAAATCATAATAAGGCAAACTTCTTACATCAAATGATACACAATGTAGCGATTTAGTCATCATATTACAGCACAAAGTAGATACTTCGTGCAACCTATTCTATGAGTGTTCTAATTCCTCATCTGAATATGAAGTACAGGAACTTTCACTGTCCCATGCAATACGCCCATCGGAACTTGGATTAGCCCAATCCTGATCTTGCCCTGTTATTTTATAGATCTGGTCCAAATCATCTTCACTTTCCTCATAATCACGGACTGGTTCATTATAGCCTGGTCATTCTGCAGGGTCCAAAGGTACTACTACGAGGAGCGATTTCTTCTCAAATGACATTGTATGCTTCTTCAGATTGATTACTCCATTCATGTCGATAGCCCAATCAATGCTTAGGAGTGCGGGGTAGGGATTGTTGTCATCAACACTTTCTATTACTTCAAAATCAGCCAACGCACTTGTGCATTGAATATCTATTGTCACTCCCTACAATCTTCCCATGGGGATAATCTTCTGTTAATTAGCCATCCCCAATTAAATTGGATACCACTACAGCATAGGTATCCCCATTTTTTCCCATGTCTGTTTAGGTAGTACGTTCGCGTTTGACCCAAGATCCAAAATAACTTGATCCATTTCATGCTCTCCTATTTGTGCAGTGAGCCTCATCTCACACCCTGTTCTGCCTTATGCTTACAAATTTTTCTGACTACGTGAGGTTCTTCAGGAGCATTCTCTTTACCTGCACACTTATTTATCAACTCCTGTAATGCTTTCATAGCCTTGCTATTGCGTAGCAGCTTCATACAGGTCTCCATGAATGTAGTAAGCATAGAGGGGTCAGCTTATTCATACAATTTGTCTTGGCTTCCTAAGGTAGAGGCCTCAACGAAGATTTTCTTCTCTTCCATGAATGTTTCTTCACGCACTCCAAGTCAAATCTAACCTCTTTTTCTGGAGCTTTGTAGACCCATTCACTTTATTCAAGTTTCTTTCCTTTATCCTCACCAGTTGTCATTCCGCTTAACAACATGATATTCACATAGGGATCCTCTTCACGGGGTTCAACCCTCAACATTTGTAGATTTTGGGTAGGCTACTTAGGCTACGCCCTCTTCTGCTACATCTTAGCTATCAATACAGGGTAGTTTTCTATTGTGGTGTCAAACTGAGTACAGTATCAGAATGACATGCGTGTATGGCTTGTACATTCCTGCGTGTATTGTCCTGGCACTCCTCAATTGTAGAAAATAACTTGTCTCTGACCTCTTGCATGTCCTCCTCCTTGGCCTCATCTGCGCCCCTAATATCCTCCATGCGCTCCCTTAGTGGCTTGATTTGAAGGCTAATTTTCTGTCTACATTTGATACATGAGTGTTCTTTCCATCATCAAATGCTACAACCGTTATGCTCATCGTGACCCACCAATTTACAGAAGTTGTAGAAGAGCTGTTGCGGTGTCTGCACAAATTTCTGTAGTAAGTGGAAATTTCTTGTTACATGTTTTCCAACTACCTAACAGATAGCACACCATAGCGTGGGCCCTGTACTTGGCCCTTCTTGAGCTTCTGGCCTCAGAGGCATTGGTCCTCCTCCTGCAGCATAATTCGTAAAGACAAGGAAGTGATCTTTATCATGCCACTGGATTTTACACTTCAAGCACCAAATTCTTCACGCACCTCTGTCCGAGCTACTCTATCTTTCTTCAAGCTTTGGAACTTTAGGTAAAGATTTTGCAACTCCGCATGAATTTTCTAAAATCCCAAAGTAGCGTCTTGAATAAGTGTCTCATGCAATCACATCGGAATTTCTGGGGCTTCCACCTGGGCCACTATCTTTTTTTGTTAAGTGAGGCAAAAGCAAGGCTACAAACCATTCGCGGTGCTGCCCATCAGTGAGATTCATGTTAGGTTCATGGATCTGGCACTTCAGTCTCTAATCCATCTCCTAGGGTGTTTCGCCCGACCTCATCATGATTTCCTTGAATCCAATGACTGATTGTGATTCAGACTTGGGCCTACTAAATTCCTTATTCAACGTGATATGAGTGTTTGCCAATGATGACATCAAGTTATTAGGGTAGTACTTAATGTACCATGTTAGCACGTGATCTTGTAGAGTAGTAACCAACTGTGATTTCCTCATATGGTCATCTGTAATATTCTATGCTGTCCACACGACCTTCACAATGAAGCAAACTGGTCTAGGTCCTCATTTCCCAAGCCCTTGAAAACGGGAAACCTCATTGTATTTTACATATTGAATAGTGGCAGAGGTGGTGATGGCATGGGTGAAGCTGTGGAGGTGAAGGTGGAGGTGGTGTAGGCGGATGGGGTATCTGCAGGAACCCTTACTTTATTAACTAGACATTGCTCTACGGTGAAGCCTGTGCTACTCCTTCGTCGTCACTTAGAGGAGGCTCAATCAATGGGCTATATTTAGGGCCTATTCTCCCTCTATCGCTGAAGAGATTTCCACTTTGCATAGCTCCAAACATCAAGGTAATGGCATAACCCACTTTTCACACAAGAGCATATTAATCCAAGTATTCAAAGATCTTAAATACTTAAGTTACAGCCCGTTGAAGAAGCATCACTCTGCTTCACTATAACTGACCGAGGTATCAACCGTGATTTCTGTCATAAATCTTCCTATGACACGATCAAGCCAGTGATCGACAGTGCAGTCAATCTTATCTTTAGAGGCTTCCAATCTCCGCACTAGCTTCGGGGTCCACACTATTGGACTGTCAAGCCTCCACCTTCCCCGACTGTCTGCCAATTTAGCAATCCACTTTTATAGCTTGATCAGGAAGGAATATAAGAAAATTTCATGTATCTATGTGTACAAATACCTATCCAACAAATGTTCTTTTGTGAGGCATGAATTTCTACTTTCTTGTGCTGCAAATTCATGGATCTTTCTATCCAATCACTCCTCAATTTCTTTCTTTGTTGGATTCTAGTGATTTGACATCACATACCTCTTTTATGTAGATCCGAATCCTGGCAATAGAACCATTTGTTGGCTTAGGGGGTCCTGACCCAGGTTCAGAGTTAGTTTTTCCAAACAAATCCCTACACTATTGGCCCTTTTGACATTAATCCACGGAGCACAGGCTGAAGTCTCACCCAAAGTAGTATGTGGGGATGCTAGAACCAAGTTTTTGCACCTAGAGATGAGCATGATGTTGTTTTGTACCCTAAATATGCCTATGCGCAGATCGATAAGCCTTTAGGGCTTATCGATATAACTACCCTTAATTAGCTTCTATACCTCTGTGAATGCCCACGACTATCTTTCGTAGAACTTGGATATGTGAATCAACTACTTATGCGCATCAAAGATAATCTTAACCCAGTAATTACTCAAATCAGCTTAAGTGTTAATAACTTCCGCATACAATAAGATAATCTTCACGTAAACAATTGACAATAATTATGTTCATGTGACAATATCAATCATGTAAAGTCGCGCATTAATACACCATTATTTCATAAACCCATTATAACAAGAGGCACATTCATATAAATATAAATAAATAGACAAAACAGAGGAATTGCTGGAATAATCTCTTTATTAATGCTTCAGTTCTACTTACAAACTCAAGACTTCCCTATGCACTCAGTTGCAGGGGTCCACACACTTAGCTGTGGACTCTACTCTAGCCCTCTGCACACGTAGCTGCAAAGCCTATATTTTACTCTAGACTTCTTTTCTCTTACTCTTACTCACCCATTACATTCGTCTTCATCATCGATATCTCCCTTAGAAATCCTAAGACACACCTATTTACACAATCCCTTGGTCCGTGGAACATGGGTTGATCTACAAAATCTGACTTCAACTTACATAAAAGAAGGGTAAAACCCTTTATGACACTTTACTATCCAGGTGCTCTATGACCACAACTTGCAGATATTTTACATTTTATACAACAAAAATTGGGTTTTTGCCCCAAAATTGACTCTGGGGAACCTCTTCCCAACAGTGGCCAACCCACGCGGTTTATAGACCACCCATGTGAATACGTTGGCTAACCATTAATGTAACCACAACCATTAACCATTTGCTAGCCTTAACCAGCTGGGGCCTCCACATGTGAACATTCCTGCAACATTTCATGTGACGACTGGAGGGAGGGGTCTAGCGTCGAGGGCTAGACCCTAGGCACATGACCCCTCATATGACCATTCTTTTGGTTTTGAGGCCTTGGTGGCTAAATTAACGGTCCTACGAATCCCCCTAAAAATTGGGGAATTTGTTGCTCTGTTAGCAGAAAATGGGGCGAAATTGTAGGATGATGCCAGATTTTGTGCAATTTGTAGAGCGAATAGTGGAGAAACTAGGAGAGGTCATAAATTCTCCAGTTTTTGACCAAATTGGGTGCAAAAAGAGACTAGATAGCCATTTTTGGACATTCTGGACTCATTGGGGTAGGTTTCAGAATCAAAGGAGAATTTGTAGATAGGATTTTTGCATATTGAATTTTATGGGTGCCATGGTCAACTAGAGTGTTGATTCAGTTTATGGAGGAGTTTGAAAATGGAGATGACCTTGTAGGGGTTTTCCATCCTTCATGTGATTTTTACAATAGCTATTATATTAGTATTGTAGCTTTTGTTCCTCTTTTCTCTATGTGTTTTGGAGAAGAGACTTGTTTATGTACTTCTAGTGGATTGTGGTACTATTGATGCTCTATGAAGTTGGAGTATGGGGTCTTGGTGTAATATGCCTTTGTTTTTTGAAAGTTTACATTTTTAATTGTAGGTTAACATGTATTTGGAGTGATAAATCTTGCAGAATTTGTTTCTTTGAAGGTGAAAACAACCATTCCATTTCTCAGCACTTTATGTACTCTTCTTTTCTAAACATTGAGCATAATGAGAAGGGGTCATGCCATTAGCGTTGATCCAAGGAGATGTAGCCCAAGAGGTGAGAAATCCTTTAACAATGGCTGGTGTATTACTAATTGATGCATGCTTCCATTCAGTGTTTTGATTTCATGTTTAAAGTTTTTCATGAAATTAACTTAAGAAAGCACACATAAAAACTCATGTTTTTACTTGCTATTTTGGAGTACAAACCTCAAGAACATTTTTATATTCTGATGAGGATCTTAGCATAGAAAACTAATATTCCAAATTTAGATCACATCCTCATATTAAATAGACACTTCATAGGAAATACCTTATTTGAGACTGAGGATTTTTCATATAGTTTTTCCAATCCTGTCATTAAACCTTATGTTGTCGTTTCCTTTGAAATGTTGAATGTCACTGATGTTGCCAGACAAAGTCGTATTGTTCCTAGTGCCTTTCTGTCGAGAATCTTCCATTCAATGTCTGTCATACTGATTGACTTGTCTATTTTTCTGCTCAATGGTAGGTACAAATATTTATGATATAATCTTCCATCTGCGTCTTCCACAACTGGTAGTTTTGGTCATTAAATTTCTCGACCCTAAACCTATTATCTTCCACCATTGCACCCACTCGAACCACGAACCTTCAACTCTAATACCGGTCATTGGAAATTAATTAATGGAGCAATGAAATAAACAAAATATTATTGAAACATAAACACATAAAATGCATAAAAAAAGAGAGACACAAATATCTATGGTTCACCCAACTTGGGCGATGTCCACGGAGAAACAACTAATCCTTCCTTTTATACTATGCAACAAAATGAAGAGATGCAACCTACAAAAGATCCAATGTAATTTCCTCTTCTTTCTATCACAATCCCCTCTTCCTTTCTTGCTCAAAATAATAATCCACAACCGCAATACAATTCCCTCATATAAACCGAGGGTTGCCTTCTAGGGAAAAAAACCCTAAATTAACATAACTTCTATTGTTAGATCATCCACTTAATGAATGACTCAGACTGACTACCAAATTACAATATTTTACAAGGCAAACTTTAACATTGTTGGGTGTGGAGCCTGATTATCTTCATGATTGTTCAAAGGTTTTTTGTTTCAGCTGTGTTGGGTGCTTGTTTCTAACAAGGCGACGACACCACCTGTTTAATCGACATTAAGGGGGTCCAAGGGGGATATGAATTTTTTTCTTTGAAAACATTGTAATTTCATAGTCAATCTAGGCCGTTTATTAGGTAGATGATCTGATGTTAGAAGTTATGTTGATTTAGGGTTTTTTCCCCTAGAAGGCAACCCGTGTTGTAGCAGCTGCAACACTCTCCAAAGTTTTGGCATGCACTCAAATTTTAGAGCCTACTGTGGATCCTATGATTAGTCGTTCCTTAGTCACTTATTGGTAACCTCATGATTTCAATCTCCCTTACCAAATCTTAAGAGTAGTTCACACTTTTATCTTTATATAGTATGTGTCATCTTTGGGCATGAGGATTATTTCTTGTCATGTAAAGGGAATTTTGCTTTTCTTCAAGGGGAAATATTTATGCGAATGGGTTTTTCTCATCACATAGACATGTTTCAGACTCTTTTCACACACTCTTTCACAAGTGTCGCCTTTATCCTCCCAAAATATATCGTCGGAGCCACACTTGTCGTAAGATGCCACAAAGGTTGTTGCATTAAGCGAAGTATGTTTTTATATGTTCTGGATGGTCTATGTTTTATCACTAAGTGTTCAAGTGTGTGATCATAGTAAAGTTCTATCATAGTTCACACTAGTTCCAGTGATCGCACACATAGCCAAATTCCAGAGTTTCCTTAGAAACCTAGCCTCATCTAGCTTTCCTGAGGTGCACACTTCACATTTGCAACCCTCAAGATTTTCCCTTCCTGCTGAAACTGCGTAATGCATAGAAAGATTAGCCTCCCTTGGCATCTAAAACTACACAGTGGTTTCCTCTAGTGTACTTCCCTCAGCCAGAACCTACTGCCTCTAGAGAATGCGCAGTTTTGTCCCTCATGCATCTCAGTTGCCTAGTACACCTTGCCTCCTAAAACTGCATAGCTGTGTCCTCCCAAGGCCTCATTGCAAAGAAATCACTTCCCACTTAAACTACACAATTTTGTCTCTCAAGGGCCACTATGAAGGATGACATGCTAGATGAATCTCAAGGCATTGAGGAGATAAGATAAGGAGACCAAGGAACTCAGGGTATGATAGAAGTTCGGGACTGCATGAAGACTCCATATGATGCATTAACCCTTTGGAGGGTAGGTATGAAAAACAAAGCACATATTTTGAAATACACCTCTTAGTGTAGCTTAAAGGACCTCTTATCATTTTCATATCATTATGTCTTCAATGACATGCATGGTTGCAAGCACTGAAAATCATCCCATGTGTTTTCTCTAAGTGTCTTGCTCCCTTTGCTTATTGGATCAATTCTAATCTTTTGGCATGTTCTATTGTTATGTCATGTTTGTGAACCTTTTTGGTGACCTCGAAGGTTGGTCTTTGTGTATACAAGTTGTCCTAGTCATGTAAACACCTCTCGTACTTATACACAAAGTTTTAATAACTATCACACAAGTGTCATCATGGACGTCCTAAAGTCTTTTTGAAGTGTCACACTTGTTGCATGTTGTTCTAGACAATCTCACAAAGGGTAATGCTTTGTCTTGTTCCAGTGGTCCATGTTGTTGTGTCATCGAGTATGCTAAGTGTGTGATCACAATCTTAAGTTCCTCACAAGTTCACCTGCCTCCCACACTTAGCCATTTTTCGAAAAATCCTCTTGAACGGGCAACTCACTTTCACTAAACCCTGACTGAACTGTACATTTCATAGTCTTAGCCCTCAGTGATGCAACTTTTCTACCTAGAACTCCGAAGTGCGCAATCACTTCCCCCTAGACAATTGCACTACACAATTCTAGAGCTAAGCAGACTGCCTTCATCCCCAAAATTGCGCAATGGTTTCTCCTTGGCGTGACCTGAACTACACATTTCACAAGATCAATCATCAAGCTTCTTCCCTTTCCTACTGGAATCTCATAATGCACAAAGAACATGATCTTCTTTTCCTACCAAAACTGCGCAGAAGTTTCCCCCAGTGTCCTCCCTCAGCTAGGACTCACTGATCTCAAAATTGTGCAGACCTATCCTACAGGCCCCTTTGTTGCCCATTCCTTCCTTGCCTCTGAAAACTGTTCAAACCTATCTCCCAGGGCCCTATCTTGCAGTAGCCATTGATGGTATCAACTGCGCAATCCTGTCCCCCAGTGGCCTCTGCACAATTTTCCATGGCAGTGAAGACTATGCTCAGGAGCTCCTCGGCCAAGCCTGAGTTGCGCTTTGCGCAATCTCAGTGACCAATCTCCCTCTTTCCCAGTGTGTCACCTGTTCTGGGCTTAGTCCATGGATAACAATGCATCATCTTAGACTAGGGAGTTTTTTGATTTGATGTTGTCCCATCATGAGTGAATTTCAGGAACAGGGACATTTTTGGATCAAGGTGAGACAATGAAGAAGGAGAAGGAGGAGTGAACATGCTAGAAGACTCACTTACAACTGGATGGAAAAAGAAGCTTATTAAGTAAAAGCAAAGGGAACACATTCATGAAACCACCTCTCAATACCAAAGATCATTGAAGACCCCGCATCATGAAAATATTTGGAGGTGAAGAGAAATCACATCTAAGAACACATATATCACTCAAAAACAACAATGGCTAGACATTGTCGCCTAAGCAAGCTAGTTCATGTCAACAATGTCATGTCAAGTTGTGTCATGGGTTGTTAAAAGCCACATCACTATTATGGGGCATGTCTTTTATAAATCAAATGTAATGTAAAGTGGAAGTCCAATGAACACACATGAATATGAAGAACCATGTCAGTTGAAATGTCATAGGAAGTTGAACAGTCATGAGGTTAGTTGAAGAGTCACAAAGTTCAAACATCACCCTTGGTTATATATACCTTGTCATTGTATGATAAGAGTACTTTTCACCTTGGCTCCTCCCATAAAGCATAGAGAGTTTCAGTCAGTTCTTTGAGGAAATAGGAATGGCTCGAATGTCCCACTACTAGGGATAGTGATGTATGATGTAAATATGTGTCTTGGAATAATTTCTTAATACAAAATCTTGTTTAGGCCAACAAGTTTCCATGCATGACTAGTGGATGTTTGTAAGACTATTATTTCAGCATTTGTAATTCATGTTTGTTTCACATGTACTAAGATAGTTGAACTATTTTAGTTGTTTTAGTGCTTACCTTGTTGGGAATGTGCTATATTAGTTATCATTGTTGTCTCATCCTTGTGGACTACTCCGCAGGATACTAGACAAACATTCCTTCTTATTGGTTATAATGACCGTCACATCTGTTGTTGACTATTCTGTTGGATGGTGGATGAATCCTTTCTTGTACTTCGGTTTTAACGATTGTCGTGTCAACTATGGACTATTCCATTGGATACTGGACAAACCTTCCTAGTTTGCATGTGTCTCTTCCTGGGTGGTACTATTACCTCTCATTTAGAGGGTCACTTTTCTCCCTCGTTTTTCAGTAAGGGAACCCTTACACTGTTTCATTACAAACTCACTAGGTACACTTACCTTGCTATTTGAAGATACCACTTTATCACTCTCCTATGATGACAACTAGAGCCAAGGTAGATCTTTGAGTATTTTGCAACTGGACCTTTATACCAGATGGGACTCCTATACCAAACGGTGTGAGTTCAAATTGGGACTTCATATTGAGGAGATCCCCTTGGTTGACAGATTTCCAGCACTGTCAATAGAACCATTCTCTCATGTGAGTTAATTAGCCAAATAGACCTTCATCTCTAATACTAGTTGTTGGAAATTAATTAATGGAGCAATGAAATACACAAGATACTGCAGAAAAATAATCACATAAATGCATAAAAAAAGAGAGACACAAATATTGTGGTTCACCCAATTTGGGCTATGTCCACGAAGAAACAACTAATCCTTCCTTTTATATTATGCAACAAAATGAAGAGATACAACCTACAACAGATCCATTGTAATTTTCTTTTCACTCTCATACAATCCCCTCTTCCTTTCTTGCTCAGAATAATAATCCACATCCACAATATTCCCTCATATAAACTGAGGGTTTCCTTCTAGGGAAAAAAAAACCCTAAATTAACATAACTTGTACTAACATTATCCACCTAGTGAACGATCCAGATTGACTACAAAATTACAATATTTTACAAGGAAAATTTTCACATTGTTGGGTGTGGAGCCTGATTATCTTCATGATTATTCAAAGTTTTTTTGTTTCAACTGTGTTGGATCCTTATTCCTAATGGGGTGGAAACACCACCCATTTAATCGCTGTTAGGAGCGTCCACGGGGGGCGATGAAATTTTTCTTTGTAAAATATTGTAATTTCGTAGTCAATCTACGCCTTTCATTAGGCAAATGATATGTTGGTAGAAGTTATGTTAATTTAGAGATTATTTCCCTAGAAGGAAACCCTTGGTTTATACGAGGGAATTGTATTGTAGTTGTGGATTATTATTCTGAGCGAGAAAAGAAAAGGGGACTATGTGAGAATGAAGATGAAATTACAACGAATCTGTTGTAGGTTGTATATCTTCATTTTGCTGGATAATATAAAAGGAAGGATTGGCTATTTCTCCGTGGACATAGCCAAATTGGGTGAACCACGTATATCTATGTCTCTCTTATTTTTTTATTTTTCACGTGTTTATGTTTTCACAATATTTTGTGTATTTCATTGCTTCGTTAATTAATTTCTAACATAATTTGCCTAATTGAATTAAATGAGTTGCCAACAATTGAAAATATTAATGTGTTGCCATTGGGAGTGTATAATGTGTTGTTGGGTATGGATTGATTATATGTGCATTGAACCAAGGTTGATTAATTTGAGAAGACCATTGAGTGCCTTGATGAAGTTAGAGAACATATTGTAGGGAAAAATGAAATATGCCTATGTGAGATTAATTTCAACTATACAAGCTAAGAGAACCCACAAAAAAGGATGCCTTTTATTTAACATTCAAATATCCAACAATGATAAAGCTAATTACAATTCTGATAATAATAACAATGATGTTTTGGGGAATTATCCTATTTTACAATAGTTTTCATATGTATTCCAGGAAGAAATTCCTATTTTTCCTCATAGAGAAGTATAATTTTCCATCAAATTACTGCTAGGGAAAATTCCAACATCCAAGGCTCCATATAGAATGAGAACTCCAAAATTAGTTGACTTGAAGTTATAGATCAAGGATATGTTGGATAAGGGAGACATAAGGCCAAGTGTGTTTCCATGGGGAGCACCAATTCTGTTTGTAAGAAGAAGGATGGCACGCTCAGGTTATACAATGATTACCGATAATTGAATAAAGTGACCATCAAGAACAAGTATCCATTTTCGCAATTCGATGATCTGTTTGACCTGTTGAGAGGAGTAGAAATATTCTCCAAGATTGATTTGAGAATAGGCTATCATTAGGTGAATAAAAAAGATAAGGACGTCCATTAAACAACCTTCACAATAAGTTATGCACATTATGAATTCGAGGTAGTGCCCTTTGGGCTTACCAATGTACCTACAACTTTTATGTGCCTCATGAAGAATGTGATGCGCCCTTATCTCGATAAGTTTGTCAGAATATTTGTTGATGAAATTTTAGCATATTCAAAGACTAAGGAGAAGCATGAAGAACATTTGGCCATAATACTACAATTACTAAGGGAACATAAGCTTTATGAAAAACTGAGTATGTGTGATTTATTATATATCATATTCATTGTTTGGGACATATTGTATCCAAGGAAGGGATACTATTGACCTAGAAAAGATCAAGGCCATAATAGAGTGGTCAACACCAAAGAATGTGTCGGAGGTGAGATCATTTATGGAAATCACAGGTTATTACAGGAGGTTCACCAAGAACTTCTCTAAAATTGACCACCCAATTACTGCATTGCAAAAGAAAGGTATGAGGTTCAAATGGACAATTGATTGTGTTGCATGCTTCAATCAGCTGAAGCAACTGTAAACCAATGCACCAATACTAAGAATTGCAAACCCAAAAAAGGATTTTATTGTATGCACAGATGCCTGCAAAGATGGACTTGGTGGAATCCTAATGCAGGAAGGCCAAGTGGTTTGTTACAAATCCTAAAAATTAAATGAACATGAGAAAAACTATGTAACTCATGATTTGGAATTGGCTGCCATCATTCATGCATTGAATATGTGGAGGAATTACCTCCTCAATAGGAGGTTTACTCTAATAATTGATTATGGAGAGTTGAAATATTTTTTTGGAATGCGCAAGTTAAATGCGAGGAAATCTAGATGACTGGCACACTTAGTGAATTTGATTTTGAAATCAAATATATAAAAGGAAAAGAGAACATAGTGGATGATGCACTCAGCATAAGAGTGAAAATAAACCATATATAAGCCATAGGTTCGTATGGAACTAATATTGAAGTAAGGTTAAAAAATGCTAAGGAAACAAGATTAAGAGTATCAACAACTGAAAGAGAAATTGTAGCAATCATGTGAAGGTGAAAGGGATAGGGAATATAGCCTTACTATTGATGGGATAATTAGATTAAAAAACCAAATCCATATGCCAAATGACAATGAATTGAAGAAACTCATACTAAAAGAGTTTCATGCAAAGCCATAGTTCAGTCACCTGGGTTACTAAAAGACTCTTATGACCATCAAGAAATTCTATTTTTGGCTTGATTTGAAAAGGGAGGTGGTTGATTTTATTTCCAAATGCATAGAGTTCCAATAAGTGAAGGTTGAGTGCAAGAAAATAACTAGCTTATTGCAAAATATTCCTATTTCATAATGGAAGTGGGAAGTCATTTCAATGGAATTCATTATAGGGTTGCCAAGAACTTCAAACAACATGATGCAATCATGGTAGTGGTTGACAAGTTAAGCAAGGTGGTTCACTTCATGGCTGTTAAATCTACAAATTTAGCTAGTGAGGTGGCTCAATTTTTCATAAAGCAAATAGTGAGACTGCATAAATTTCCCAAGAAGATTATCTTAGATAGGGATGCCAAATTCACTTCAAAATTTTGGAGAGAATTATTTTCAAGCTTGGTAACAAAGCTAACATTTATCACATCATGCCATCCTCAGACTGATGGGAAAATAGAGAGAAAAAACAAAATTCTTGAAGACCTGCTAAGAATATATGTAATGCACTAGCCCAAGAAGTGAGAAGAGTACCTTCCACTTATGGAATTTGCATACAATAATGGGTATCAAGAGTTTCTGAAAATGAGCCCATTTGAAGCACTTTATGGGAGGAATTGTAACACTCGTATCAGCTGGAGCAATCCAGTGAATGGGGTCCTTATTGGGCATGATATGTTTAAGGACATGGAACATGAAATACAAGCTATTAAGAAGAACTTAAAGGTGGCATAGGATAGGAAGAAGAGTTATGTGGACCAACATAGAGTTCACAAATAATTCCAAGTAGGGGAACATATTTTCCAGCGATTTAGACACAATAAGAGCTCCTTGAAATTTGGGTTGTGTACCAAGTTGGCGCCACTGATTTATGGGCCAATTGAAGTGCTCAAAAGGATAGGGATAATAGCATATAACATGACCTTGTATCTATCAATTAGAGTGCATGATGTTTTCCGTATTTCATTTTTGAAAAGATATGTGCAAGATGCTAATGATGTAATTGATTAGTCTATGTTACAGGTAGAACTAGAGGGAGAGTTCCAATTGGAAACTCTATGCATTCTAGATCATAGGAAACTCACACTCCATAATCGTGAAATAGAGCAAGTCAAAGTGTAGTGGAGGCACTTTGGGCCCAAGGAAGCCATGTGTGAAATGGTTTACTAGATGTAGGAAACATATCCTTCCTTATTTGCTGAGTAAGGAAAATGTAAATACAATGTAAATGTTTTAAAAAGCTGTGTATATAAAGCTCAATAATCAACAATGATTGGCATAAAGCATGTTTTACTGTATATGGATTATTGAAAATTGAGGACATGTCCCCCTCCAAAAGGGGGCGGGGACTGTGACATCCCCAGGTTCATATTTATCCATTGTAAATAAATTGTAATTAACTAAATGCAGAGAGAAGGGACACAAATTCTAGTTTCTTGAGGAGGGAGGTTGCACGAGGAATTCAAAAATTAAATACATCAACCATGAGTTGGATGAGAAGATTAAATGAGCTAACTATGCATTAAATTTAACTAAAGAGACAAGTAAAATACCAAGTTTCCTTTAGCCCCAAAAACAAGAAATAAGAGGACAAAAAAAATTAAGGTTAGGATGAGTCGCGCTATCTAAGCCATTGACTATGTGAAACTGTGGAAAACGACATACAAGGGTGTTCGGGGCGCGGGAGGGGGGGGGGGGGTGGGTGTTAGTTGGAAAAAGAAAAGAGCATGATAAATATGGAAGAGAGAGGGGGGGGTGGGGGGGGGGGATACTCATGCATACACATAGGAAGGAGAGAACAAAATCTCTCTCAGATTCTCTCTCAAGCATAGAGATAATGGAAGAAGGGAAACACATTCTGTTTACTCTCTTTTGCATATGCTTAGAACATAGTTCTTGACCAAACAAGAAATATTACCTCAAGATGAGAACTCTATAAAAAAAAAACCCCAAAAAAACATGAAAAAGCAACCCAAAAACAAAAAGTGTTGATTCTGCATCACCATTTTTTTTTTTTTTTTTCACAAATAACAATAAAAACCAATAAAAGGCATTTTATTTGGTGCAAAAAACACCTTGAAATCGAAAAGTGTTGGTGCTGGAATAACATTTTTTTTTCGAGGTAAATTTTCAACATTTTTAAGCAATGCTGTTAAAGATAAAATATCAAGACTCCAAAAAAACGTAAAATTGCAACAATTTTCAAGCATGGCATTAAAGATAAAATATCATGTCTCTAAAAAGCCTTAAAATTCAAACAATTTTCAGTCATGACGTTAAAGATAAAATACTTATAATTGATTTCAACCATAGCATTAAAGATAAAATATCGTGATTTAGAAAAACCTTAAAATTTTGACAATTATTTAACCATGGAATTAAAACCAAATATCATGATTGTAAGAAAACCTTAATTTTTCAAAATATTTCAACTATGGCATTATTGAAAAATTATGACTAAAAAATCTTTAAAAATGAACACCTGAATAAAAGAGTCATTATACCAAGAGTAATTCCTTTCTTAAATGTTAAAGGTATAGCTATTTTAAAATCTTAGCCTAAAACAACTTGACATATTGCAACAAGAATTTAAAAATCAACCATCAAATTGACATGTCGTGTAGGCAAACTCGACCTATTGGAATGAAATTTTAAAAATCAATCATGAAATTGATATGTTGTGGGGTAAACTTGTCCATTATAATGATTACTTTAAAATCAACTAACAAATTGACACATAATGAGGCAGGGTTGCTAGTTGATGATTGACACGAACCGTACAAAAAAATAAAATATAAAATAAAATAATAAATAAGTAGATAAATAATAAAAATGGAAATACAATACAAAGCAAAAATTAAAAGATTGAAAAAATTAAAAGTGGAGAAAAAAAAAACAAAAAATGATAAAAAATAACAACTAATAAATAGAACGATATATTGAAACATAAGAAAATAAAAAAGTTAAAAATGACCAAAAATAAATCAAACATAATTTTTTTTATATATAATATCTGTCATAGAAATCATAACGTAGTTACAGAGTCAACATGCTTCAAACCACTTACTATGATTCATCACACACAGACACACACGGGCATAAAATTTGTAAAAT
>APFE031758736.1:180910-192854 GCA_000404065.3 Pinus taeda | reverse complement strand
CCCCCCGGCTGGGGGGTCCAGGGACCAGTGGTCCCCCAGTGGAGGTTTGGGGGCAATGCCCCCGAAGCTAAAAACATATGTAAAATTGCCTTGTAAAAGTCTAGTAATTTCTAGTCAATCTGGGCCATTCATTAGGCAGATGATCTGACAATAGAAGTTATGTTTAATTTAGGGTTTTTTGCCCTAGAAGGCAACCCCTTACTATATATGAGGGAATTGTATTGCATCTATATATATTTGTATTCTGAGTGAGGAAGAGAGAGGAGATTGAGAGCGAAGAGGGAGTTACAACGGATCTGCTGTAGGTTGTATCTCTTCAGTTTGCTGGATAATATAATAAAAGAAGGACTGGTTGTTTCTACATGGATGTAGCCCAAACTGGGTGAACCACGTATATCTATGTCTCTCTTGTTTTATGCGTTTTTTGTATTTATATTTTTGCAATATTTTTTCTGTTCCTTTGCTCTGTAATCTATATAATTTTCTAACACCTCGATCCTAGAATATGAGTGTTGATGTTGACAGGAAAGAAGCACTGACTGCTTGACATGATGAGTCAGGGAATCAATATAAGGTGCAAATAAACTATAATGGTGTGGGTAAGACAAGGCGTGATAATGAGGGCTAATGATATGAATGGATATGGACAACTGGACCTAGGTCAGAGCTATTATGCAAATGATGGCAAGAAAAACACTTATGCTGATAGGGATGGCCATGGAATTGGTATGATTTCCAGTGCAGGTGTAAGTATGTTCTGACTGGTGTGAAAAGGGTAAATGAATATGTGTGATGTGCGAGCTCTGACCAAGGGTGACTAGAAACTGACGCTAGGTAAAAAGGCATGAAAATATGGGTGGGAATATTTTTCCTAAAAAACCTTTATACGCTTGCAAAATAATATGAAAGTGGCTTGGATGTACATACACAGAGATGGGTGCCCGATGAGAATGGTGACCTGTATGAAGGTGTGGTGCTTTTATGAGGGAAGCGCCCCATTGGCTAGTCTCCATGTTGCGTTGGTGAGGTAGATGAAGTGACACAGATGGTCTACTGTAATATGGGTGAATGGTAGGTGTTTCTGGGAAAATTAGTGTCTTGTCGAATGACTAACCCTCTAGGTTTGGTAGCTAACCTAGAAACAACAGTTTAAAGCAATTCAATATCTTTCCTATGAGTGATAGATAAGAAAGAGATTATGAGGGACCAACCTGTAACTTTCACTTGAATCCTCGCTTTATCTCCCTCTCCTTTGGCCGATCCCGTAACTCCTACCCATACTTAACACGCTTCGAGAGTACCTACATAGATACAGAAACAAAGACTTGTCAAAGCACAATGATATATTACAATATAAACATAATGGAATCAGAAATATGATAAACAAATGAATGCATTTATAGTTAACACAATCATTTGGGAAAAATCTTGAAGAAATTTATTGATATCAAGGAGAATTAAAACCCATAAGAATTCTGATCCAGCGCCATCCTCCCAACTTCAACCCTTTTTCACCTCATGAATCAACAAGAACACACCAACAATGACACAATGGTCTCACCTCAATACTAAAACTAGTAGCACTTTCTTAAAACTTAGAATAATTCAGCGTCCTGATCTCTTGGATGGGAGATCCTTTTATAGATGATCGCAAGAGGGTGAGTCATCAATGGGGATGATGAATGCCATTCCATTTGTTGAAATTAGTTCCACTGGAGAGGGGGATTGGAGATGGTTTCCTAGTTCCCTTGGTCATCATTGGGCGAATTTAGAGAGGCAAGTGGCATAGGAGAAGTTTCTAGAAGATTCCATGAGCAACCAACTAACAAACTATCCTAGAATTTTGTCCAACCTTGCCCATCACACTTACTAAAGGGCCAAATTTTGATGCATCTCACTTAGACAATGTAGCAGGTGAGATGCATCTCATCCTAACATAGGGCTTTCAAATATGGTTCAGTTTAGGCATTTTCTGCACTATGTCTGAGATGGAACTTTTGGGGAATGAGGCATTTAGATGAATAAGTTCTTTTAGGGTATAAAACAACCATTTTAGGGGTTGATGAACCCTAATATATTGACATGTAGGTTTGGGGTTGATGTGGCCAAATATGTCTATAATAGTTGCCACCTAAAGCATGAGGTCGTAAATGTTCATGTTAGGTGAAATGCTTTATCATGAGGATCGGAAGTTTCAAACTGGAAGGTGACCTACATCAATTACAATACATGATAATATGAATTTTCATGATTTAGCTGAGGGAGGCATCCCTATGCTCAACTTTATAAACTTTCATTACATTGTACATAGATTAGATAGTCGTCTACAGATATAGAGTTGTAATCCATGATTGGATGACCATCTGTGTAAAGCCTATGTACATTTGATGTTTTTGTACTCCTGAATATATCGCAGCTTGGATGGATGATACTAGATCTGGGGTCTTCAAAATCGTTCAATATTCTTCTCAATGTACAAGTCAAACCATGCGAAAAGATGTTCTGAAGTCGAACATGGAAAGACATTGCTAATTACCAGCCAATGATGTAAGCTGTTAACAGACGCGAGAGGGATCACCAATAATGAAAATGAACCTCAAGGTACAATAGTACATTTCACGTGGTGTGAATAGATGATTTGATGTTGAACACGATGCAAAATCTTTCAGTTGAAGACCATTGATGTCAACCTGTCACTGGAAGAGAGAAACTTTCTGTTGATGTATCCCAGCTTCAGAGTACTGAAAGGGTGTTTCTAAGTCAACTTCTTGGATAATGCGTTGATGTCGACAAGAAGTAACTCATCGTGGGAGGGCCTTGATGTATCCCACATCTACGACATGAAATGGAGCAAATGATTTTAGAGATGAAAACGAACTGACGACACAAGGTTTAGGAATGGTGGTCATGAAAATGGAGGTTTATGGTATTGCAACGGATGAGACTTTAACTGGATGACTTCTTAACTGGATGTTTTCTCAACTGGATGACTTCTCTTGAACATATTGGTGGCACTAAGATGAATTGGTAGTGTTAACCAAAAAAGATGGATGGTATGAAAGACCAATGGTATGATGACTAGTGAACAGAATAACCTAACCCAACTCAATCATGAAGATGAAGTGAAAGTGTCATGTTCAAGAGCGACTTGCTACCATAAATTCTTCAAGATTTTCCCCTTTTTCCCCAGTCATTGCTGACCAGTACCTTTTTATTTTTTATCAAGCTTGAGGAGGATAACATATGCTTGTTCTATAATTCGTCCTTTGAGCAAACTCATCGCTATTTGATGTTTTAACGAGTTTAGCGACAATGAAGCTTGGTCTTGCCTAGATGGACAAGTTTATCACTATTATTTTAATGATTTTAACGACAAGGATAACTCGGTCCTTTTCATTTTTAGAGAGTTTGAAAATGGGCAAAAATAAAACTCCATATGTTCTTTTTCGTAAAGTAATCCCTCAGGTCCGAAAAAGGGTAAAATAATACAAGAGGGATGACGTTTCCAATACTTTAACGAGCTGGAAAAGACAAGCGCTTGACAATCTTTTCATGTTTAGAGAGTCTAAAAAGGGTTTAAAGAGGACTTTATAGTTTTATTTTCATTTTTAAATCAAACCTTGAAAAGAAAACAAAAAGTTTGCTTGGCGATCCAAGATGCTCAATTTACCATTAGAACATTAGATTCTGTCGACAATTGTTCAACTTGCTCAAAACTCCATCAATTTGATAAAAAATACATATTTATGGATAAAAAATGAACTAAAACTAACATTTAATTGAAGTACATGGAAAAGTAAACATAAAAAGTAGTTTTGACATTTCATTTTCACCATTTCATTTCAAATATTGGATTTTGGAGCTCTGAAGCAGTTTTTTCCCCCAAATTTTACCAGTCGATTGTGAGAGATTTTGTAGATCATTTCCCGCGCCATTAGGACTAGGTAGGAGTTATCATTATGCTCTTCAATTCTATTCCATCTTTTGTCAGTTCTGGGCAAGTTTCCTCATCTTTCTGGGCCTTAGGGGTTTTAAAAATTCATTCTCCAATCATCGCACTTTACCCCTATCAAAAAGTGCAATGCATACTGGGCTGCTAATAGGCAACCTAATATGCATCTCACCTTGCTCAAGGGCTAAGTGCGATGGGCACAAAAAGGCAAGTTTGTACAGTGTTTTTTCATTAAATTTTGAACTGTCTTTTTACCCAAAATGAATCCTAACTCATTTAATGTTTGTATTTCATATATTTGTTGGATCAATATGGTCGTTTCATGGTGAGAACGAGAACATGAAGAGGAGGATATGATTGCTTTACATGACCAGGGCATAGTAGATGCATTAAATAAATGTGGTTTAGTAAAGTTTTTCCACTTATCTAGCATGAGACAATAGATAAGTTTGTTGTAGTATCTTCTTCATGCTTGGGATCCTATTGACTAGGTATTCTAGATCATGGGTAAATCCATTACTTTCATGATTTAGGATATTTATTTTTCTAACGGGTTTGTTGAGACGTGGTGCCCCTCTTTCACTGTCAGGATTTGCTCAGTGGGGCAAATCAGTGAAAGATTACATTCGTCAGTTTTGCAAGGAAGGATCCCAACCTAGCAGAGATGGTAAGATTAAGATCTGGTATGTTATTGATCGACCTTTGAGGACCATTCTTTTTACCCTTTCTAGATTGGCTAACAGTGCGGCCTTATACTTAGCGAACAGATCCTACATGCAGTATGCCTAGGAGTGCCTGGAACCGAAGGTGTTCAACTGGTGCGAGGTGGTACTTCATTTCATGAAAGATCAACTGTCCAAAGTAAAAACTAGAAGAACCAAGAATTTTGGTTATGGATCCATTTTGACTACCTTTTCTTTGGCAAGAATCCCACTTATGTAACCTCAAAACATTTCACTAGGAGTGTCTAGACTGAGAGAGCCACGGATGTAGAGATGGGTGGACCATATGGCTAGGCATGCTGGCCAGTCATGGGTCTCATTCTCATCTTCCTTTTTCGAGTGGTTTGACCGTCAAGAGATGGGTTTTGTAGAGTATCCATATGTAGGGATGGATTTCTGAGACGATCCAGATTTGGCATTACCAGTTGGTGAGCAGTGGAGTGTTATAGGTAAAATGATTTGATCACATCTTTTTTGTAATTTTCTATTGATTTTGTGTTTTTTAATTGTTACCAAGACTAAATAAACTCATGTGCATGTGCAGATATTGGGCTAGTTCGACCAGTCGCACGCCCATAGGAGGTAGATGTTCTAGCAGTGGAAGCTGTGGGGAGGGTAGTCCTTAGGGATCTGGACATAGCGGAGACCTTTGCATAGTTGCAAGATTAGATAGAGGGATTAACTCTTGGCATTCCAGACGTCTGGACTGATGAGTTACCCATGAGGCTACAATGCCATAATACTGGTGTACCGAGTCGTTGGACTAGGCTCCTACACATGATAGCAGAGATAGTGACCTGTTATCACCAACATCACTAGTCTAGGATGTTTTTCTGCATTCATTTTGAGTTTCTGGGTCAGGTGACCAATTTTGTATTGGACACAAAACATTTTGTGAAAACTTATAAACAACTATCTTTTTTGACTTTTGGAGTTTTATTTTAGCTAAGTGATGAAATCCTTTGCAAATGTTGATGTGAAGTGCTTTCTTTACATATGTTGCAAATGTCTATTTAACACATAGTTTGCTAATGAATTAGTTAATGTGTTTAAGTTTCTAGAAATGAGTTGATATTTAATGAAATCAAAATGTATTTCCAAAATCCTAACTCTTAGGAACATGCGACAAATAGATGGGTTCTGGACGGAATAAATGCTAGTAAGTTGTAGAATGACAAGTTGTGAATCTAGCCTGACAATGATCTGGCATATGCCATGTGAAATGAAATCATAGAGGAGTTCAATCAACGTGCTATACTCAACAATGTTGTTTGTCGATCGACTAATACATATCCCTCTAAAACTCACTAACTCACCTCTTGGAGTGAAGATGGCCCAGGCTGCAGAAGATAGGTTCTGCGTGCTACGACTAGCCCTGTCAGCATATCCAACAAATGGTTTCAAAAATTTTGACATCTGAAACAAATGTGAAGTGGATTACCTAACCAAAATGACAACTCTAAAAGAAAACACACAAAAATTCAATGAAAGCATATGTACAGTGAGTTTTACTACACTTAATCAAGCATAGTAACATTTGAGATACAACCCATTTCGGGGCTGCGGTAGTGGAATCCCATCATAATCAACTAACTTGTAGGCTCATTTTGTTAGCACACGCTTAAAAATATAAGGGCCCAACCATAATGGTTCAAATTTCCCTGCTCCTAATTTGTCATAATCCTGATCGTAAAGCAAGACTACATCACCTTCTGAGAAGACACGAGGCTTAACATTTTTGTCATATTGTGCCTTGATGCATTTCTTATGTGCTCCAATAGCTAATGTGGCATCACGATGGGTTTCATCTAGATGGATTAATTCCAAGAAATGAGCTTCTTCTTCAGAAGTTTTGAGTAGCAGGTCAATCGCGAGCTTGAGGGATGAGATTTCACACTTAATTGGTAAGACTGCTTCCAGGCCATACACCAAATGAAAGGGCATAAATCCGGTCACATTTCTCACTGAGGTCTGGTATGCCCATAGACCTGAGTATAGGATTAAATTCCAATTCCACTTATGGACTCCAATCATTCTTTGCAGCATGCACTTAAGGACTTTGTTGATTGCCTGAACTTGCTCGTTAGCCTACGGATAATATGGAGTAGAACTATCATGGGACAGTCCTAATTTGGTAGTTAACTCGATCATCATGTGATTGCAAAAATGCGACCCATGATCTGTGACTATAGCCTATGGCACACTGAATCTAGAAACTACATGATTGAAAAAAAAGAGAGCAGCCATTTCGCCGCTGTTGTTCAATGTAGGCATCGCTTCGGCCCATTTGGTAAAGTAGCCAATAACGACTATAATATACCCATGCCCCTCGGCCGAGGTGGGGTTACATGTCATTAAATCGATGCCCCATTTTGTGAATGGGCCAACAACAATGACTAGATGCAGTGGTGCAGGTGGTAATCTGGTTTTACGATTGAAAATTTGACAAGCATGGTGCTTTATGACTACAAGTATGCAATCTTTGAATATGGTTGGCCAAAAGTAACGAACTTGTAAGATTTTTTTGTGTAGTTGCATAAGCAGATAAATGCCACCCACAAGCACCTGAATGACATTTATTCAAAGCTTTTTCGGCCTCCTCATGCGTAAGGCACCTTTGTGAAATCGTATCGACACCATGATGATAAAGTGTATCACCAACGATCAAATAATCTTTGGCTTGGTATCGAATATGTCACTGTTCAGAGCAAGAGGTGTTAGGCTTAAAAGCTTGGGTCTAGAGATAGACCAGTATATCCCCATACCACAGATTACTTGACGATATTAGAAACAGAGGCTCATCCACGGTTGATGCTTCTGATGTTAAATCATTGGAGGATGAGGGAAGGTCGCAAAGTAGCTCTACAAAGATGAGAGATTTCTTTGATTTGGATTTGATGAATTCTAGATCAAATTCCTACAATATGACTATCCATTTGGAATATTCCCCCCCAGCAATTGACGTGACAAGATGTATGTCATAGGGTTGCAATCTAATACAATGGTAGTTTTGTGAAGTAGAATATAATGTCGAAATATCTATACAACTTGGATGGCTGCTAAAGCCAACTTTTCAACATAAGAGTACTTTCTTTTTGTATCATTGAGATTGTGACTTAAATAATATATAGGATGTTGTATTCCATCATCTTCTTCCACTAAAACCATACTGATGGTTGTATATGCAGTGGCGAGATACAGGTAAAAGTCTTTTTGATAGTTGGGGGCATACATTAATGATGATTTTATCAGGGAATCTTTGAGAGCATCAAAGGAAGCCTGCGCAACTTGATCCCAATGGAAGGGTACCCCTTACTTCAAAAGACGTGTATAACCTTTAGTGAGCTCAGCATAATTTGGAATGAACTTCCTCAGAAATTTTGCCTTCCCTTGAAGTCTCTGGATCTGTAGCAAATTTGAAGGTGGAGGCATGTCAAGAATTGCCTGAACCGTTATTGGATCGAGTCGAATTCCATCCTTAGAAACTACAAAGCCAAGCAATTAACCAGAGTTGACATAAAACACACATTTGTGTGGATTGAATCTTATCTTGTAGTGTCATCAACTCAAAAACATGGCTCTCAAATGTTGCGGATGACCAGTCCGTTTTCACGAATGGGTAGGCAGATCATCAAGATATGGTTGAACTATGTTTTTGATGTCATGGAAGGCACAATTCATTTGCCTTTGAAATGTGGCTGCTGCATTCTTTAAACTGAAAGGTAATTTGAGATATGTGAATGTGCCCCATGAACATATAAATGCAGTTTTTGATTGGTCCTATGGGGGGATATTGATTTGATTGCAGCGGGAAAAACCATCCATGAATGAAAATATTTCGTATTTGGCACATTCGTCAATAATCTGGTTGATAAAGGGTGTAGGATAGTTGTCCTTCAGAAATGCTTGATTTACATCCCTATAATCAATGCACACTATAATTGTCCCTTTTTTTTGATCACGGGAACAATATTCGATACCAATCAGTGAGAGGTACAGGGTAGATGAAGCTAGCATGCAAAAGTTTTTCAACCTCCATTTTAATGGCAACGACTTTCTTTGGATGAACAGGTCGAAGCCGTTGACGTACCGGTTTGACATCTATATACATCTTGATCTCATGTTCAACGATGCTTGAGTCAATGCCTGGCATTTATTCATAAGACCATGCAAAGACATCTCTGAATTCACGAAGAAGAGCACAATAATTTTCTAGTTTTGATGGAGAACAAGATTTGCTGATGTGAATATTTTCTTCAACAATAGGCTTGGTCGAAATATTTATGGAGATAGTTTCTTCAATGTTAGATAAATTTCGCTCAGAACTGACTGTATTTACAGAATTCGATAAAAAATCAACAATTGAAGGGTGATTGAATTCTTTTGAATAATCTTCTTTGTCATCTTGAAGGTGGGAATGATGATGATAATATTCCCATGACATCTCTTTTATCATCATTGATTGGATGATTCCTTTGTCTGTAGAATGTATACGAAACAAAGGATTAGAAGAGGTGCCATATTCTAAAGACCTATCTACCCAAACATTCGTTGAGTGTAGATTTAGGTTGGCCGCACAAGCCCAATAAATTGATTGCTACAAAGATTTGATGGGGCTTGGTGGCAACGCCTCGTGATGATCATCACTCTAAAAATAGTTGGAACTCTTCTTAAACTCAGATGATGTAGAAGAGATCATGTTGCAGGTTTCCACTATGGCCACTTCCGTGAAACCAGATGGAGATGGAAGGGCAAAAGTACCCATCAAGGAAGGATCTTTTAGGAGACATACTCCAACATTTTTAAGCGATTGCGAATTTCCATGTATCAATGGAATGCTTCTAGTGGCTTGTGAACTATTAGTAAAAAAGGCTAGTTGGTCGATGGCTGTGATTCCACCTTTGAAGGGAAATGAAATCGTTCGAAAGTATGTGGACATAACCACAACCATAGCAGAAACCTAAGGCCTTCCCAGTAAAATATTGTAATCAAGGAGTCCATCAACGACCTCGACTTCAATATCTACTATTTTTCCCCCTAGTTCTACTTGCAAGCTACTTAAAATCTCGTATGGAGTGTACGTTCTTCCATCGAAAGATTTTAGTGTTGTTAGTGATCGTGACAATGGTGGTGAACCAAGAGTTTTTTATCAACTCATTGACATAATACAGGTAGATGCCCCCTCATCAATAATGGTTCGATGAACATTTTTATTGAGGGATTTTTCTTGTATAAGAAAAGTTAGTTGTGCTGATAACTGTGGTGTATATCTTGTATGATTAAAGACCACAAGGTTGGAACCCGTAGGATCGATTCCACCTATAAATGATAATAAAGCCTACTTTTGGGAGGGACAATTTTGCAATACCTCAAGTGTCGATATAGCGGAAGGTGATTGAGCCATATCTTCCACTATATTATAATTTTGGCCTGCTTGAGCATGAGGATTAAATGTCTATTTATGTACAACTCCCTTTGGTGGTTTAATTGTTAATTCAGGAATAATGGGTGGAACAACTCTTGGTGAAGTCGTCGTCGAAGTACTAGGTTGATCAGAAGCCTGTTTGTTCGATGACGATGGATTCCCATAATCTTTATTCCTTGTCGATAACAAAACATTGTTTTTCTTATTTAGGATGGATAGCATAAGCACTTGGGATGTGGAAGCATTATCAGTGGTGTTACACTGAAATTTGTCACCATGACTATCTGCAGTTAGTATGGCTCCATCAAGAGTCATACTATCCTCCTTGGCAAGCCTTATACCTCTGCTCTCCATGTCAAACTTCAAGAAAGAGAGAAAGTCATTAAAAAACATGTTTATCTCTGGGTACGCAGGTTCTCTCTACCTTGCCTGCGTGTACGCATCCCAAACTCATTGTACCTGCGTACTTCTACGCTCTGTAAGCCAAAGGATGGGTGCGTACCCCTATAAAGGTCAAAAGGCGCGAGTTTCATCTTTAAAAAGTTACTTGTGGTCACTTCTAGAGCCTTCTAGAAGAGTGTTTGACGTGTATTGAGCGCCTCCAGATGGTTCATACATCCCTATGATAGAGGAACTTATCCCATCAAGAGAGGAGCTACCCCATCCAAAAGAGGGAGTATCCCATTGATGTTGGAACTAAATAACTTCCTCTAGAACACTATAAATATAGGCATTGGACCAAGGGAGGGGAGGTTGAAAGCTGAACATTCCAAAGGGTAGATGCTGCTGGAATTAGGACTTCCTTGTAAGCTTGTGAGGAAAGATTACCATCCTTTCTTGTTTCATTTGGAAGTGGGTGAGCTTATCAAAGTAAAGGAAAACTCTTGCTGGACCCTGGGAGGAACTTGCACAACACCAAGGCTCAGGTTGTAATGGTTTCTTTTGTTTCCTATTAATACAAATAAGTCCATTCTTCTCAACAATTTGTTATTGATGAGTTGTTTCATATACTCCTTGGTCTACATATTGAATATGTTTTATTTTATGAGATATTCAGGTGCTATGTAATCATTTTATTGTTAGTGAATGCAGGTTTCGAAGTGAAGGAGGAGCTCATCTGGATCGACGAGGCTGGACTACTACAACAGCGTTGGACTACAGGTAGGATCTAAAGCACTTGATTTCTTGTATGGTAAATGCATGTTTAGAGAAGGATTGCTCTTAATTGTCTTGTTTGTCACTAGAAAGTCTTAGGCTTCTAGGGAGGTTGGGTTTGTCCGCAAGATTAACTCTTTCCGCATGACAAATTGGCGACTCCGCTGGGGACTCCATTGATGTGATTGATTTTTCCTTTGAGTGACACTTTGATCTGAAAAGAGTAATTTATTTTTTGGTTTTTGGCTGTTTGACTGTGTATTTGGGTGGGCTAGCTTAGAGTTAAGTTAGATTTTAATTTTTCTTAATTTTCCAGTAGTACGCACCCTCTGAGTTGAGCACAGTGCGTACCTGTACGCACTGCAGCTTTAGACACAGAGCATGCACGCACCTGTGCAAACAGGTTGCCTACATACCCTGTAAAAAATTGAGAAATTTCCATTCTTTCTCTTAGATTTTGTCTTTCATTAGTTTTTATTGCCCAGTTCCACTGGTTATCTGTCAGAGATCTTCACCTGAACTTGTTTTGTTAGCGTCAAGAGTTTTAGTGAAATTCATAGAATTTCTAGCCTTAGGGTTTGATTTTTGCATTGGTCCAGTAGTGACTTTGACTTTAGAAGTTGTGAAACCTTGGATCTCTCTGGTTTTGTCAGTCTTCTTAGGAGTCGGACCTGTCATAAAGTCTACCTG